>JAPYZO010000766.1:55907-66261 GCA_030522905.1 Torymus flavipes | reverse complement strand
TATATGAAACTCTCGCGTATATAATGTCACTCGTCGAGCGCGTGATGAACGAGCGCACTCGCAAGGTGCACATACTCTCTCGCGCGAGAGAGATTCCTCTCCGTATCTTATCGCAATAAAAAGAACAATGCATACGTATATGTATGTGCGGACGCGAGTTTGTCGAAATGGTGTAGGTATAAATAGTTCCACACGGGGACCTGTGGGATGAGACTCTTTTTCGACGAGGAAATCGAGATCACTATTTTTAAATAAAAGCCGGACACGCGAGGTGTGTGTCTATCGGGGACGAGCCCCGAAAAAACTAGAGATCGAGCGCCTATATACATATACGTGACACAGTCCGGTTGTTCTATTGTGACTAACGGCAAGTTGTGTGTGTAACGGTGTAAGCTGAGAGCAGAGTGATATTGTTGCTAGGTCGTTGGGAATTGATACGACGGTTAGGGGGCGAGAGAGGGTATATATAATGAATTTTTGTTTCGGAGTAATGAGGGGATGAGATTTGACGTCGGCGCGTTAATTTGTCGCTGAAGGACATATACATCACAGCCCGTGGGTTGTGTGTACTATACGTGCCTTGCGAAAATTAATGCGAAGACGTAGCTGTCTCTCGCAATTCCTTCGAGCTGTAAATAGACTGGAGTAGATAGCGGAAAACCCGGGGACAAAGATTTTCTACACAGAAGTGGCGCGGATGATAATGTCGCTTATATTTATATATAAAACAGCTATTATTTAGTGGCTAAATAAAAAGAATGCCTGAATGACAATTCATTACATTCGATTTCGTATAGTACGTTTCTCAATTAGGCCACATTATCACGTTAGCATTGTTACTTTTCGGGAAAACAAAAGATAAACGGTCTAGTACAGTCGAGTCATGGTTAGCCAGCAATGGGGCAGTATATAATCATCAGCGAAGAAAATATACACCGCGTTATTAACCGCAGCATCGCGCATACAGGTTCAATCACCCCCCGTCGCCGTGCCACTGTAATATAATACATACTGATACAGGCGTCAACGACGAGCTCCGACAAAAGAATTTAGCCCCAAAAAGCTCAAGTTATTAAGACACGTCAACTAGATAATCCCGCGTAACTTCGTTAATATACTTATATACACACAAAGTCAACATCACCATCATTATCAAATTATAATGACGCGAAACCGTTGATTGGCCGTTTATAAAACCATCGTGGATGACAATTTATGCTGATGATCTCTTGTTTTACAAGACCCGAGGCGCGCAGGTCTTCATCGGCTAACGTCCTTCATCCGATTACCGCATCAGCGCGCGTCGGCGAAGACTTTTAAAGCGCGAAACGCTTTAGGGGAGCCGAGAGTAGAGAAAAAAAGATCGATGCTCTCTCTCTCTCTCTCGTGTGTTTACGTTCTATATACCCTGGCATACGCGTGCGTGTACACCCCATTGACGAAGAAAAAATAACGCGAGCTTATATACCATTCATCGCGAGCTTATATACCATTCATCGTATGCGTGTGCGGGCGCTTCTATAATGGAAATTCGCAGGGTACGCGCGCGACCGATAAAAAGCTCAATGGGATTAGCTTTCTTTTGTCGCGCGGCCGCGTCATTCATGAAAAATAATTACCATTTTTTCGACAATGTCATGGCTGCGTTGTCAGTGGCAAGTGAAATTTTAGTGCCCGCACCTTGTATCTCGACTGACTTTATTTGAGTGTGGCGCATTCAGGGTAAACGAACGTGTAAATATCAATATGTGAGGCTGAATGGTTGTTTACGGATAAACTTTTAAAGAGCGCGTAAATCTATTTATGACACGCCGATAAAAATTTACGGTTTACCCTATTATACGTGTAACCACACGCGTCGACATTGAGATAGAGCATAAAATTATTTTGAAACTTTTTAGCGACCAATTAACGAATGGTTCGGTCACGTTATATACGAAGATGTATACACTCTGTCAGAAAGATACACACAAACTATATACTTACTACATACGCTTCGACTCGTAACATCGACACGAACTTTTCGCGCCTATAGAACACAAGAGGCGCGAACTCGGAATATATATAGAACACGGCGTTCATAGTCCAGAGGCAAGAAACATCATCATCTCGCGCACACACTCATATATGTATAATGTACATACAAGAAGTGTGGAATAATACTTGACTTCTCGTTAAGAGATCGACCGAGCTCACGTGTCTCTCCGCGCGCTCGCGTCTCTCTCCCTCACTTGTCTTCCTCTATAGATGATGCGCGTCCTAATAACTCGCGCGGCGAGTATGACTTTGCAAGATGTACGGATTTAAATGAATAATTTAATCTGTCTGCGGCCATTGTCGGGGCACAATATAACTATAATAGAACCGCGAACTCGTTGTTCGACGGTTAATCGCAGACGCGATTGTTTTATTTTGTGTGTATAAAGTGCTTTCTCTGCTGCGTCGCATCGTCTGCGCTATTATTATACATTTTTCTCGCTGTTACGTAAAAGGCAATTAGATTGAAATAAAAATCCGCGCGTGCGCCGGGATTTTAATTGTGTAGATAAAAGAAATTGAAGTATTAGAGTGAATATGAAAAAAATAAATCTTTTGCACAGTTGTCATACTCGTGACCTAATAAACAAAAATACATTCAAGTGTGGAACGGTATATGATTTCATTATCTTTCGCATGCGATACCTTCTATATCCACGAAATTGACGATAACTTTTATCAATCGATTTCTTCATTTTTCGTTTAAATAACCGCTACTGTCACAATTGTATATTATACTCGGTCGATGATCTATACCGATTTATAAGAAGAACAGATATAGCAGGAAAACACTTTTTTATATTCCAAGATAATCAATTAAAATTAAGTGAAAGGTATAATATATAAACTCGAGATTCGCGGTAACCTTGATCTCTCCACAATCGAAATCAAACCAGCCATATAGGCATAACGATGTTTTTCGAATCCTAATCATACGCGCAATTACGAAACCGAAAAACTCCTTTTCACGGTCATCGATCACTCTATCGCGGACATCCTTCGCGATGTAAAAAGTAATAACATTTAATCGGCGCGTGTAAACGACACCGTGCCACGTATATATATACAATAGCTGCGACGACGTGTGTTACGTAAAGTGCATCTATATACACAGAGACAGAGACACAATCAGTCGGAGCGCGACTCTTCTCCGGTATTTTCAGATTACGCAATATAACGCGCTCCGATAAGTTAGGGCTGATCTCTCCTCGAGATAAGCGGCTGCTTATGTGCGTGCGTGTTCGAAAGGCCCCCGAGGCTCATAGTCCAAAGATCTCTCACTGAATTATTATTATCAATGGTACGCGTGTATCTTTCGTCCCCTCCGACATCGTAACATGCGTTCTGCGCATGACATCTAAGGAGGTGTTTAGGCCGATTCCGAAAAACATGAAGGCGACGACGCCAACCAGTTGTCGTGCCCGTATTATCAATGCCGCACGAATATAAAGATACCATTTTTATCGCGTTTACTCGCGCGCCTCTACAGCAGTGGCACGTGAAAAATGAACTTTAGCACCATTGAGATTGATCGGCCGCTCTCGCATTAGGAAGTGTGCCTCGGTAATCTTCTCCGTGCCTCAGTAAGTGCCAGGCGTCGCTCGTTGTTAGATCGCCGCGAATTTTGATCGGAGATTGATTCGCTGCGTGCTGCACAGTCGAGGTACGTTTTTTCCCTACAATATAATTCTTTCGCGATTATAAAAGTGGATGCGCGCGTGTGCAATTATTATATACGAGCGTTTCCTCGATATGGAAATAAAAGATTCGTTATAGGAAGCAATTATGCGTTATATCGCATAATGTTTTGACAATTTTTGCATCGAGCCTCGCGATGATCGGTTTATCGGAAAATTTAATTAGTCGTTGAACTTGTGATGATCGTGCATTTACGAAGCAATAAAGTGTGTATTAAAAGATAAAGTTATATATATCGAAAGAATTTTATGCAATCTTGCAGTTGCCACTCATCACGGAGTTTACGTAAGCATTCATAATGCCTTTCTTCGCGATATGCGCGCAATGGTCATTAATTGATTAATTGGAGCATTATCAGTATATATATATCGTATACTTCGTCTAGCTTGACTTTATCGTAATCCTTTTCTTTTCTTTTGCGTAGGTATTTATGTACTCTTAATTCTAAGAGCTTTTTTCCTCATTTATAACGTTATTATTTAATATAATTTTAATCTTCTTATTCTCTATTGAGTAAAATGTTAATTAATTGCAGCTAAATTAATTTCCATTTACGAAATGAATCTGTAAGGGCATGCTTTACGTTAAAATTTTTTTTAATGTTAATGCTGCACATACTTTAAGCCTTTTTTAATTTATCAGTACGAACTTGATACTATTTATATTTTATTACAGCTTTATATTTAGTACACTCTAATTGTATATTTATAATTGTCTATTGTAAAATATGAAAAATCTGGCATGACTTAATTAATGAATGATGTACTTTATGTTAAAGTGACAAATATATTTATATTTCTGTTAATCCAGCACGTGCATGTGCGATTAATTACATGCATAACGATCAGTATAATATTTATTATCGTATTTCACCTGTAACAGCACATTGTAAATATATCATTGAACGTTATATGTACGAATCAATGCATGTAACGATGCTCATTCATACATATTACACTGAAAATAAAACGATAAAATCCTCTTTTTCATCACAATCATAAGTAGTAAACTTTCGCAAAAACCGCGGATCACTTGATAAATTTTATACTTTAAAAGCATATCGAACCCTCAAGGCAACTTCACCGCGAGTCCCTTTATTTTCAGTGTACCAATACATTATACATACACACACAGACAGGCCGAACCCACGAAACCGCAAACTCCCCCTCTAACACGCCACACGACTCGATTTTCCAGAGAGATGGACAGTTTCTGGGTGAGCGGCGCGATTCACACGATCAAGGCCCTGTCCTACGTGTACGACCTGCTCACCTTCCCGGTCTACCTGATCCTCCAGCGGCCCTGGGAGAAGCGCAAGGCCTCGCGGCGTATCAAGGCCAAGGCGGTAGCTCGCGACGACACCACCATCATCTACCGCAATGTCGACCCAATCGGCAAGATGCACTCCACCCTTGTGCACCAAAAGATCGAGACGCTCGAGGCGATGCTCAAGTGGGTGGCGAACGTGCACGGCACCAAGCGCTGCCTTGGCACCCGCCAGATCTTCGCTGAGGAGGATGAGCGCCAGCCTAACGGAAGGGTGTTCAAAAAGGTATGTGGTGACCTTTGCGTATAATAATAGCATAATCGAATAAAACGAGGCAATAACGTTCTTTTTTTTTATTGCAGTACAAAATGGGCGAATACAAGTGGAAGAGTTATATAGAGGTGGAAAAGCTCGCGGCGTCCTTCGGCCGGGGACTGAAGGAGCTCGGTCTGTCGGTGCGCAAGAACGTCGTCATATTCGCGGAGACGAGAGCGGAATGGATGATCGCGGCGCACGCTTGCTTCAAGCAGAACCTGACGATCGTCACGATCTACTCGACGCTCGGCGACGAAGCCATTGCTCATGGCATCAACGAAACGGAGGTCGACACTGTCATCACCAGCTTCGATCTGCTGCCGAAATTCAAGAAGCTCCTCGATAAAGTACCTGAAGTTAAGAATATTATTTATATGGAGGATCAGCTGAAGAAGCCCGATACCAATGGTTACAAGGTTCGTGATAAAAAATTTAATTTTTTTTTTCTTATTAATTTTTTAATGAAACTTCTTTGTAACGAATATTTATTGATGTTTTTAATTAACAGGAAGGTGTGCGCATACTTCCGTTCCAAGAGGTCGTCGAGGTGGGCAGCAAATCCGACGCCACGTCCGTGCCACCAGTTGGCGACGACACAGCCATCATCATGTACACCTCGGGCTCGACTGGTGTGCCCAAAGGTGTGCTTCTCTCCCACAAGAACGTGATCGCCACGCTGAAGGCCTTCTGCGACGCCGTTGTCATCAAGAACGACGACGTCTTCATGGGCTTCCTGCCCCTCGCTCACGTATTTGAACTGCTATCCGAGAGTGTGTGCCTGCTGAACGGCGTGCCCCTCGGCTACAGCTCGCCCCTCACCATGATCGACTCCAGCAGCAAGATCATGAAGGGATGCAAGGGTGACGCAAGCGTTTTGCATCCTACGTGCTTGACTGCCGTACCTGTAAGTTCCTCTTAACATATCTATATTTTATTTTATTTTTTTTAAGAAGAAGAACAAAAGTACTTGAGAAGATTATTGACTTTTAATTTTGTGTTGTAGCTTATCTTGGACAGGATCTCAAAAGGCATTGCTGAAAAAGTGAAGAGATCGGGGCCATTGCCGCACGCAATCTTCAACTTCGCCTATGAATACAAACTGAAATGGTACAAACGGGGCTATGACACGCCGATCTTTGACAAATTTATCTTCGGCGCGGCCAAGCAAGTTCTAGGAGGTCGCGTGCGATTAATTTTGTCCGGTGGTGCTCCTCTTAGCCCAGAAACCCACATGCAAGTCAAGCTGTGCTTGTGCGTAACCGTGACTCAAGGCTACGGCTTAACTGAAACGTGCTCCTGCGCCACTGTGATGGATTGTAAGTGTGATGATGTCGCTGTGTTGTCGCGAAAGCTAAGCTTTTTCGAGAAAATACCGTGGAAAACCGTCGAAAATTTATTTTAATCGAAAATACGTTTTTTTCTTCTTCAGCTTACGATAGGAGTACGGGAAGAGTTGGTGCACCCACGACGGTCTGTGATATTCTCTTGGAAAATTGGGAGGAGGCTAATTACAGAGTGACGGATGTGCCGAACCCAAGAGGCGAAATTCTCATTGGAGGAGACAACATATCAGCAGGATATTATAAGCTTCCCGATAAGTCGAAGGAAGATTTCTTCTGCAAGGATGGAAAGCAATGGTTCAGGACGGGAGACATTGGTGAAGTTCATCCAGATGGGTCGATCAAGATTATTGGTAAATTATTTAGTTATAAACATGTAGATTTTGGTATGAGAAATTGAAAAATACATTATTGAGTTGAATTCTTTGTTTTGTCTTACAGACAGGAAGAAGGACTTGGTAAAACTTCAATTCGGTGAATACGTCTCACTAGGAAAAGTGGAATCTGAATTGAAAACGTGCCCCTTGGTGGAGAACATTTGCGTTTACGGTGATGCTAGCAAAGATTACACGGTTGCTCTAGTTGTACCTAATCACCGTCAGCTCGAAGAAATTGCTTCAAGTATTGGAATTACAACTACATCGTTTGAAGAGTTATGCAATAACCGACAAATAGAAAAAGCCGTCCTACAGGCGCTAGTCGAACACGCGAAAAAATGTGAGTATTAAAAAATTGCATTTAAATATAAAAAATATTGATAAAAAGATATAATAAACGTTCTGAAATCCGTCAGGATGATTCTATTTTAAACTCATAATTGAATGTATTGACATAAATTCATTCTGATTTCAGGCAATCTCCAGAAGTTCGAAGTACCTGGGGCTGTGAAACTGGTCACTGAGACGTGGTCTCCAGATATGGGTCTTGTGACTGCTGCATTTAAACTGAAAAGAAAAGCAGTTCAGGAACGCTACAAGCACGAAATCAGCCGTATGTATGCTTCGTGATGCCATCCGGATAAGCAAACGAAAAACGGCGCATAGGAGAACTGAACAAGATTCGTTTTAAATTTCCGTCAATGGAGTTAATTCTGCAAAAAAAAAATATATATATATATACCATCTTAAAAACGTATTGATATGGTTGTTACGAAAGTGATCCTCGTTATTTACGCACAAATGGAGAAAAGTCTTTCGTAATACCATTGCGTTACTCTGACCTGTAAAACTGAGACTGTGAGAAAATGAAAAAAGGACAAATTAATATGCAGCTTCCTCAAATTCATGGGGCCGATCCTTCTAGAAAGTATTGAGCTCTGATAAGATAAAAATAAATTTTTTACACCAAATAAATAAATCTAAATGAAAGACATGTTCATATTTCTTATATCATATAAAGAAATATGGCATGATTATTTTGAACCGAATCTTAGACATAACATTGTATGAATATCATGTAATGAAGAGTAAATTACAGATTACTTAATTTGTATTATATATATATAAATATATGTATTAGGTTAGCTACTGCATATTGAATGTATTATAAAGCTTCATAAATGGACCGATTTTATCAGTTTTAATGCTAAAAATGATCATCCAATCATTTTTATGTTGTTTAAATTTTTAATAAACCACTGAAATTAATTACCATTATACCAAAAATATACATGATTATCGGCATAATGAATGAAAATTATTCTTGTTAATAAGAGCTATGTATGTAATGTACAACTAAATGTCAGCAACTGTTTTTATTGTTGCAACATGATGTATAGAATAAAATGACTGTGTCATTTTAGTTTTTAGATTTTTAAATTTTAAATGATTTACAGTGTAAGAGTTTCAAAAAATCGCGCACATATACATGTATATTACAAACTATCAAGAAAGTTTTCTTGAAAAGTATGACTGTGTAGCTGTAAATTTTAAATTGCTTTAATTTTAGACAAACGTTGAATTTTTTAAGTATAATTGATGAATATTTTGAATATAATGTTACAGATTTATAAAATGGCCTACAAATGTAAACTGGAATGATTGTTTATGTCAAATGCCTGAAATAAACTTTGTGAAAATCAAATTATAAGTGTTATTAAATACCTTCCTATCACAAAAATCAATATGAAAATATCTATTAAGATTTTATTTAAATTTTATTAATTTCAAAGCATAATTTTTTAATTACAATTCTTTCTACTGATCTATTGCTAAGTTTTATACTTAATATAAGTGTAACTGTTTTATTTCATGTACAAATACGGTTCCCGTTAGTCCAATAATATTACAATGAAAATAAAAGAAAAAATTCTTACTCCAATGGTTTATAAAAGCATTTATACACAAGTAAATTTGTAATTAAAAATTAAATAGTACATCATCATTCAGAATAGTAGTGCATTGTAAAATTATATCTTTTTATTCCTCTGAGTACATATGTATTTAATATATGTATGAGACTAACCAAGAAGTTTTGTTTTCATAGATGTATAGTTCAAAATAGTTCTACTACAAAATCTTATGAGTAAGTACATTGTTCATATTAAAAACAAAAGTTGGTTAAAATCATTTAATAATAATTAGTTGTAAGAGGGTGTATGCTCATATAATAAGGAAATAAATAAATAATCATTTAAAAAAAATAAAATGAAAATGATAGGTTGGTAATAAATTATGTGGATTTGTTGTTAATTTCAAAATTATTTATTACAAGAAAAAAAAATTAAGATTTATTTCAATCTTCTAAATTTATATACATAAGATTTCAATAACAATTATCTACATAAATATTTATCCATAATTTAACGGACTGGATACCATGTATCAAACGTTTCATTGAACGTTTTTCGTTCTGAAAGCAAATATATTTGATTCATGAAAATATACTAAACTTTTATTATTTATCTTTCAAATAATTGCCATATAATAATCACAATAAAGTTTAACAATACCTGGTGCAGGGAAGTCATCTGGATGTGTTCTGATATAATGCCGTAAAACTGCGTCTCGTTCAGATTCTCTATGGGTTTTCATATCTTTCATTACTTTTGCTGCACCTATTCCCAGCACTAATGCAAATGCATATTTACTTATACCTACAAGAAAACAAAATCATGAATAGTTTTTAAATATTTATTAATTGTTATTTTATATAATTACACATATAAAATATACATTAAGAAAAAAGTTACAATTTTGAATTTGAATTGAATTTGTGTAAGAATCAACTTTAAATGCTAGGTATTGTACAAATATTTTCTTGTATTTAAAAACAATAACAATAGAAAAAATGTCAATATAAAAGCACTAGTTGTCAGCCACTTAATTTAATTTTTCAGTACTTTTTCTTTCACAATTTGGACTAGAAAAAAATAGATAATTTTCAACTTTCAAGCAGTGATTGTGAAGTCACCTCTTTACTTTCAAACTTATTAATTTAGCAAATTTTATTTTTTAGTACCGGTCTGTTATAAAAAAGTGACCAACAACTAGTGTCACCCACCCTGCCTACCAATCAAAAGATTACAATTTTTGTTATTAATTAATAATTTATAAAAAGCAATACATTAGATAAATAATAAAAAGAAAAAATAACAGTATAGTCGAAAGTTTGAAAGCTAATTCTATTGCAGTATAAATAAATATATTCTTTAAAATTTGACATCTTATTGGTTTACCTACTCATACACCCATGTATG
>JAPYZO010000766.1:39002-55865 GCA_030522905.1 Torymus flavipes | reverse complement strand
TGTATGGAATTGCATAACTACAAACTTTGAAAACAAGACTGTAGAAAGAGGTTATGTACTTAATAATTATTTCAGATGTAAACAAAATAATGGTATGTCATAATTAAACATAGTTTAGGAGCATTATTTGTCAAAAAAGATGTTTAAACGTTTCTGCTAAGCTCACCAGCAAAAAAAGGTTTTCTTGTCACATAATTGAAATATGCACATCCTCCTAGAGTTGAACCTGGTAGAATTATGTAGTGATAATATTTCGAAAGGAAATTTTCCTGGTACAGAGGATCGGGCGCAAGTAGATCCATTGCCCATTGAACACTATTGTCTGCGCTCATCTTTTTGAAAAAAAATTTCGGTTTTTTATTCTAAAAATTCGACAGTACTTTTCGCTATTTCGGTGCTCTTACGAACCGAGAAGTACAAACAGACGTAGATGAAAATTGCGTGGAGACTTGGAATAGAGCCTAAGTAGGTATTTGAAGGCGCGTTCTCATGTTGCGTTGGTTAGAAAACATACGATTGTATATACATACCAAATTAGTTAATTAATAGTAATTCACTCTAAAAAACTACTAATAATTATTTCAAGTTATAATTATTTCTTAGAGTTCTAATCCGATCTTAAATACAAGTAGAAAATAAGAGTACTCAATAATATATCTTTATAAATGATTATTAAAAATAATTTTATTTATTAATCAAGATAGAAAGCATAAATCTAAATTTAATATAAATTGTTAAGTACTGAATTATATTTATAGATACTATTATAATAAATTGATAATATTGGTACCCATTTTTATTTCTAAGTGTTTAATTGATTTAAAAAAAGCTAGTAAACTTGTATTTAGAATGATTTATTTATAAAATACAATTTTTAATAAAATAAAAATACTCTAATTAATGGTGAATACTAAGTGCATCATTTTGAACTTCATGACTTAATTGTGTTTGCAAATTTGATAATTTGTTTTTCAATGCAGCAACTCCCATCATCACTATGTTTTCAGGTTTTAACGATCCACAACTTTCTACATTGAAGAAATACTTATTTGGTTTTGCCTCCCAGTTGAATGGAGCTTCAACTGAAAAATTATTTTTAATGTAAAATTTGGTTTCTATTTACAACTTAACTTTGAAATACACTATTTTATTAGTCTTACATTGATCTTCTTCTAATTCAGAGTATTCTGACTTTGGCCATTCATCAGGTTTAGGATATAAAGTATGTCGCATTGAATTATCAGGATCATATTCAAAACAGACTCCGGCTGTAGGATTCCATTTTGCGTGTTCCTTTCCAAAGCCTTTTTTAGCATATGCCCTAAGTTTTAACTCTTGTCCTTTACGTAATTTAACAATTAAAATTTCTGAAAGTAAATAGAGAAGAATTAAAATATGTGGATGCTAAAGATTGAAGTAAAATTTATTCAAAAGTAACAAACCATCCGTTTCTCCATATTCACTGGCATCATCTTCTCGATGCCTTGATGTAACTGGGACTACTCTTTGTTCACTAGACTTTAAATCTGCAGTACTTACATGTCTTGTTTGATCTTCTAAGCACTTAACATCTAACGTAAATTCTACACAACATTCTGGGCAGAAGTCCATACATTGACAATCCCTTGTGTATTGGATCCTGTCGACAACCTATAATTACAAACTGTTTTATAGAAAATTTATCACTTATTAAACTTTAATTTAATATCAAAAGATCTTTTTATACATCATCACTTATTAGTGGAATCATTCCAATCCTGTGTGCTAAGAATTCATCACTGAGTACTGTTGAATTAGCTTCTATTTGCACCCAATCAATAGCCATCGTAGGAGTTTCAGCAATAAAAACACGTCTCATACTATTTGCGACGCTATGACAGAATATTAAAATATTTAGTATATATACATATATAAGTATTTAAAAAAAATATATAAAATGACTTTCTCTCTCTAAAAAAATAGGTTACCTAAGATCAGTGTCTTCAATTTGGAACTTGATGCTTTCCTCCGTAAGTTCCGAAATGTGTACGGTCGGCTGATTAGCGTACGGCATTTTGCGTTAACTCAAATACAACAAATAAATTTATACAAATAAAATTACCGGTTTAAAATAATCCGGCGAACAAGAAACGTAAGCCGACCAAAATTGTGTTGGTGCACTTTGTTTATATGAGCTCGAGCAATGAGCATAGCATTATAGAGTGCGACTACTGAGATACTTGAGATCTGATGTAAGCAGACCATCAGATCAGCGTTGGACAATAAGCTGGAAATCTCGATGACTGGAGCGCCACCAGACCAGACCAAGCGTTTTAGTTACCGACAGGGAAACAGGTATCAATGTATCGTAAACATTATCAACAATATATAATGTTTCAATGTTCTGCTTTTTACAAAAATTTACTTTTATACTGCACCAATGAATGACCATTTAAGGCCAATAAATGATTAGGTCACGTGATATTTTCAATTGCTTCAATAAAATACTTTCAAAATATTAAATAGTTGAAAATCTATATTTTTTACTTTTGAGACAGGGGAGCAGTTTTCATGATTAACCCTATATTGATTATTTATATTTTAAACATTTTAAAAAAATTTTTGTAGTTAATTCAACATTATAATGCATTTATATAGTTTCTATTATTTCTAAATGTATTACCAAAATTAAAGTTTAGAAAAATTAATTGTTACTATGTTTTTTTTTCTATTGCATTTCTTGAAATAAGTTTAATAATTAATTATAATAATCGCCTCTGTTATTTGTACGACCGATTTATGTACATACATAATGTATATATACATATACTTATAATATAACGGGATATAATTTTTCTAATCAGATATCAAAACCAAACAAACATCACAACGAGGTGTTTTCGAACGTGTACTACTTTGAATCAATGTACTTTTTCACACTCCGTGAGTAAAGTAAACTACTTTTCCGCACGCTTAGGTTTGCAAACGTGCGCTAAAAATATCACTTTATGCAATTTTAAGGAGTAAATCAACAAAATAACTTGTAGATTTTTTACTACTGTCCCACTACTGGTCCCAAAATTGGCTTTGTCCCAGTACTGCTTCCTTTACCTTAATTTTCTTTATTTATTTGAAAACGAAAAATGAATAAAGCATTGAATACTTACTAATAATTGAGCCTTTTTAAAAATGAATGGAATGCATGTAATATCGTAAAAGAAGTTTACCTCACGCAAACTCTATTTTGCATTATTAATTATAATAAACATGTTGACCGTTGTGACCACTATTTTATAAAAATTTATACATTTTTTCATACATTTGTTGTCATAGGTCATGCTTTGTCATACATATAGAAAACGTTATACAAGCCAATTCGATTGTTTGCAAATAAACTTCTCATGAAATTAGACGTTATGAATAAAAATTTTATTCTATTTTTAGATACATTAAAAAATAATTTACAACGTAAACAGTTTTAGAATCCATTTTTTTTTCATTCTCAAATTCTTATATATCTTATAAAGGTATATAATAAAAATATTCATAAAAAAAAAATAATTTTTTGCGGTCGAGATGAACGTCGAATCTACGGCAAGAAATATTATGGCTTAGGTGCAAAAGGGGACTTGCTAAAAGCTCTTTATATAGAAGCACGTACACGGACGCACGCGGCCCATTGAAAAAATAAGCGCGCCTACATTAACTGTTCTCTACATAGTACATGTACAACAAGGGCGTGTACGTACAGTACTAATTGTCTAGACGTTTTGTCGACAAAAAGTCTTTTCTAAGCTAAATGAATTCCGAACAATACATTTTCTTAAACAATGATGTTTTTGATTCTCGATTTGTTTGAATGAGTACGAAAAGATATTAGCATTTCCTTTAGGAATATATTGTCGAATTAGCAGTGTATGAAAATCCTGCGTATTATTTTCACGATAAAAAATATGGTAAATAGAGTATAGTTTTAATATTTCAATAATTTATTATGCTCTTTATAATGTTATATAAGTGTTTGTTGGCGTGCTTTGTATATGTATAATTGCTATAGACTACTTATCTTTATCGATTACAATGACCCTAATTTGTTTCCTATTCATCAATTTTTCGCACTTTAACTTGATATTGGACGCTACTCATATATCATTAACCTTGAAAGGTGAGTACGGAAATTCCTTCGGAGCGCTAATGCTCTCACATTACAATTTTACGTATAGACTTTATGCATTGCTTTAATATTACCAAGGAAGGGTATATTAATCAAAACGTGAAGTTCATAAGCATTTCGCCTTCACACGTTATACGACACAACTAAGACATATTATCGTCTAAAATCTTTGCGCTATATGAAAACGACAGCAGGCGTCAAAAGCGATTCAGCATTAGAAATAGAACGTAAAATGAAGATTTATGCGGCTTATCGACAAAATCATCTTCATTTAACACCAGTTACATAATTTTTTACGAACAGAATTACAATGAACCAAGTATACTATTTATACAAGCGCACGTTCGAAAAGCTCTGTTGTTTTTTACCGCCTGCAAAAATCTCGTCGAACGCACTTCGACTCTCCGCGCAATTACTTAAAATTACTGGAAACGCAGATAAAAAGCCCATAAAGAAAAACTCGTCGAACCAAAACAAACTGTATACTACCTACGTTCGACAACTTTTTTGTCCCACCTCGTCGCGAAGCTTTATAGCAAGCCTGATGAGAGCCGCGGGAACGAGCGTATAAGGGGCTAAAAACAGAGGCGCGCTCCCCCCTGCTGGCACGCTCATACTACTCTCACATATAGGCATCGCACCTACACAGCCAGTACGTGCAATTGCACGTAATAGCGCACAGCAAAAGTGTACGTGCTAGTATAGGTAAGTAGTAGCGCGTCCCACCGCGCGCGCGGCGTACATACACCGCACATGCGCGCTTGCGCTATCTCTCTCCGTGACATAACATTCGCGGGCGCGCGATCGTTCCGTCGTGTGTTGCTCTGCGCCTCCTCCGCCAAGCGCGCGCATCCCACAGAGTGTCAGAAGAGACGCACGCGCTCTCGCGCACAGAATTCTTTTTTTTTCTCTCCTCTGTGTTCTACGCGCCGCCGCAGTTCTCCGCGCAAAACAAAGCCTCTCGTGGCAGGTCACCGAGAGAGAGAAAAAAAATTAGCACAGTGACAATTGGTCTGTCGCTGGGTAAAGACACGCGAAAAGAAGTTTCGCGCCGCGCGTAAAAAAGCTCGCGCAGCTAAGTACCTACTCCGAAACTGGGTTTCGAACGCATGCGGGCACTGGGACAGCGATGGGCGATCAGTGTCGCGGTGCTACATCAGTGCTGATCGCGAGATCTATATACCAGCAGCAACAGCAGCAACAGTGCAGTAGTAGTAGCAACAGGACATAAAAGCTCACCGTCAGAGTGTGCTTACAGTGTATAGGAGGAAGTGAAAGCGCTGCTGCCTTGGCCTTTTCTCGTGCATACATAGTGCGAGCTTGTACACACGCCGTGCTATATAGCAAAAAAAGAAGCTAGGCTCTCCCTTGCACGCGCGCCGTGAGGGGTGGCACGAAGTGTAGTGTTGGTATATACATATATACCAGGAGGGGGTTGGCGCGGAGAAAGGAAAATAGTGCCATGCGGAGAGGCCGAAGATGAAGGCTGCCGGCAAAAGGAAAATCAATAATCTATCCGTGTTCAGGCCGCGCACGAGGAGCGACGACAACTCGGAGCTCTCGCTGGACATCGTCCTGAGCGCGCGCAAGACCGGCAAACTATCGCTCACGTCGAGGGGACTCTCGTCAGGTGGGATTTGAATTTTTCATATGATGATAAAGCTCTCTCTCGCTCTCGCTCTCTCTCTCTCTCGACCTACACACACCTTATACTGTCTATGTGTATTGCGTGCGTGATGAGTCGAAGGGGGGCCGCTGCGAATGTTGTTGGGGGGAAGGGAAGATAAGCGAAATGTGGCGTGCAGACTAGTTGTATTATTTTTTGCGTTCACTTTAGTTTTTTTGGAGTACTTAATGGGATTGTGATTTTTATCTTGTTCGACGATTGCTCCGTCGAGCTTTTCTCCGATTTAGCGAAATGGAAAACACGAAGAATATATGTCATTTTATACTTTGAATAATGTGACAGTAACCGAGTGTATAAACAATGAGCTTCGTTGCATGTGGAATAAACGCTGCGATCGTGACTTGCAGAGTATTATTTTTATCCTGTTAGCGATACCGGTTTTTTAAGAAATAATTGAATAAATGACACAGAATAATGAGATTTACGAGTATTTTTTTTTTTTAGGTTTCATAAAATAATTTGACAATATTTAATACATAAATATTTAATTATGAACAGTACATTAATATTTCTATGAATTTCGAAAATAAGATGTAATAATAATATGAACCACAATTAAAAACGTATCTGTTTTCGTTGAATTCATTCACACGTAAAATGAGTGAGTAAAACGCGTTGGCAAATTGGTAAAGTTCGAGCGAGATATAAATATTTTTAATGTCAATGTTATGATTGGGCTGCTGGCCAAAAGCTGTCTGGAAATCAGCGAGTTGGGACATTTGCACTTCAAAAGTTCCTTCAAGGCTCACGCTTTTTCGTTATGTTATATAGCACCTCTCGGCGAAACTATTATTAGCTACACCTGAGTTGGAAATAAGTTCTGCGCGTCGCTTATTTTTTGCTCTTAAAATACATGGTGTTATTGAAACCGACGGCTGTATACTATCTTTTTTTAACTTGTTCATTGACACTTTGAAATCTTCGCTAGATTGCCCTCACAAACAATATGTAGGTTATTGATTTTGCTGATAAAGTTTTTGCTATTGAACTAAAACTCGCAATTATTATATATGTGACTCATATATTAAAATTACTCTTTGTTTTAAATTTTTCAATATTTTTACATGCGCTTTTTACAATTTTTTTTTATCATAATTAATATTAATATATCTAGTGACAAATTTAGAGTGTCATCGTCGTTTTATAGGCTGCTCCAAAATTTATCTATTAGGTGTACTGTCGGAGAAATGAAAACTCTTACTTAACATCGATACTATCCCGGTTAGGTATAAGCTGTAATCAAGTTTCCATATATGAAATGTGAAATAAAACGAGATCAGATTGCACATATTTGCCGAGGGATCGACAAATCCTGTAATCAGATTATATCAATTTCACCTCTATTTAAAGCTAGTGAACGATAAAGTTAACATTAGTTTAATTGATTTTCTCGACAGCAGCATGATTATTTACGTGTTTTAGTGAAACTAATTACATATCATTTTGAATTTGTCGAATAACGAATAACATTCATTTCTTGCAGTACCTGATAGAGTATGGACTATAAACGAGCTAACTGAGGAAGAACTGAAAGATTTGCAAGTTGACCTCCGTAATGCCGACAATCAGAACAAATGGTGGGAATACGAACCGTTGAAGTCATTGGATTTAAGTTCCAACAGTTTGACCAAATTGAGCGAAGATGTGAAGTATCTTGGGGATTTAGTCAATCTAGATGTACGTGATGCTCACTAACATCCTTTTACAGTATCCATAAATTTTCACAACCTCTCTACTTTTACTTTATCTAACGCAAAAATACAGTATTTAAATGGTCTTCTATTTACTCCAGTGCACCCAAATGTTTATGCGTTTATTAAAAAAAAATTTTTTAATCTACTGTTGCAGTTACACGATAATTTATTGGAATCGTTACCCGAGGAAACCGGCTCTTTAACCAAGTTAAGAAAACTAAATTTATCCTCGAATAAATTAAAATCCCTACCGGGCAAGTTTTTCAGTCTACCGGAGCTACGATGTCTGGACTTAAAAAGCAATTTGCTCAAAGAATTGAGTCCTGCGATTGGAGACTTGGTGATGCTCGAATACCTGGTATGGCTCTCTTATAAGTTGATTGCGAAATTGCACTATTTTTCGAATTGTGTTAATCTAGATAAACAATAATTCGATTTCAGAACTTATCATCCAACCAACTGACGACTCTATCCGCTGGATTAGGGTATTTGGTTCGTTTAATCGCTCTAGATTTAAGCCACAATAAATTAAAGGAACTTCCACCGGATGTGATGAGCATGAGAGGTTTGTCCGACTTTTTTCATTGTACCTCACAAGGTCGACTGAGCCAATTTTAACCTTTTCATATTCTAATAGCACGTTTGAATTTCATTAATATTCTTACGTGAACTTGCTATTTTTAAATTTCACACGAAACTATTTTTACAATACTATAGAATACTAGAAAAAGATTCAATTGAATGTAGCCATGCATGCAATTTATTTATAAGTGCTTAGAATGGATGAACTTATTATTTTATATAGAACCTCCTGAATGTTGATAATCGCAATTAAAAAAAAAAATAATACGATTATGTTTTTATACAATTATTTTCATCAATTCTCGAATCACGTCATACTACAATAGTACCACAGTACAATACAGCCTAACAATTAATATGAATTTCTTTTCAGCTTTAAAAAGGCTGGATGTGAGTAACAATCGTTTAGAAATAATTCACCCGCTCGGAGAGCTACGAAAAATCGAGAGGCTCGATTTTCACATGAACATCCTGTCAAGCTTTCCGGACGTTAGCGGTTGCACTTCGCTGCACGAACTCTACCTCTCTCATAACAGTATTACTGAAATAGATGTAAATTGTTTAGAAAGTTTGGGCCAATTGAAGATTTTAAACTTAAGTAATAACGAGATAGAAAAAATACCTGAGGAAATTATTCAGTTAATCAACGTCGAACAGTTAGATTTATCTAATAACAATATTTCTGAGTGAGTATATTTAAGTATTAGTCGTATTTGTATATAAGAATTGGACTTCCATTCCTAAAAATTGCTTGGATTCATTTTAATGAGTTTGGGAAGTGTCTAATTATGTAATCGGAATGCGGCAATAATGGCAATGCAAATTATTTCTTTTCGTAGGATTCCAAACTGTGTAGGTGTGATGCCAAATCTATTAAATTTCACAATCGACGGGAACAAAGTAAAGAATGTGCGTCAGGACATTGTTAGGTGCGGGACGCCGCGCATCATGAAGCATCTGCGACAGACTATCAATCCATCGAATATAGAGACGATGAACTCGCCTCTGAGGGTGTGCAGCGCAAATAGCTTTCCTGATAAGTAAGTTTCATTTTTCCCATTGACTCAGTTTACAGGAGATAATTTTATTAGCCGTGTAACAAAAAATTTTTATGAATCAATATAAAATATGTCCAGATACACTATGAGGAACGCTAAATTGCTGAGCCTCGTCGGCCAAAATCTCGCGGCGGTGCCCGACGAGATCTTCGAAAATGCCAAAGAAGCTGAAGTGACCTGCGTAGATTTAAGTAGGAATAAGCTAACGGAGCTGACGGACACAATGTCGAAGGTGACGACTATCTCGGACCTCAAGCTATCGTACAATCTGCTCACGGAACTTCCGGACTGGCTGGGAGAAAGTCTCAGTAGACTCCAATACCTGGACTTGAGCAAGAATCTATTGTCTTCGCTGCCGGAGAGCATGAACTGTTTACAGTTCTTGATCGAGATAAATATTTCTTTTAACAAGTGCGTAAAACTACGAATTTTTTTGTCTCAAACTTTCTAAAATCAAGACCGGTTTTCGAAATATAATTTAATAATTATCTGTATGTTAATGTTTGCAGATTCGAAGAATTGCCAGAGTGTATATACGAGATTCCAAATTTGGAAATACTAATTGCAAACGACAATAAAATGTCGTCTATCAATGTGCCAGCGTTGAGCAAGCTCAAGCGGCTCGCGAATCTAGATCTGTCTAACAATAATATTGGATATGTTCCACCAGAACTTGGAAACCTAAAGAATTTAAGGTATAGCTACTTAATACGTTCGTTCGTTGGGCGATGGATAACGTTTCTTAGTTAGACTCGTTGCGTAACAAAATAATCTAGGTCACAAGAGCAATATAATATATCATTTAACAAATGATGATATTCACCAAAATACAGTTATAGTAATGAATTTTCATATACTCATGTAATCGATCACAAAAAAGTCACAGTGCTTGTATGAGTTTTTTTTTAATTCCATTATATTAATTTATAAATATAATTTAGAAGATATTTATAATTATTATTTTGCTTCAGTAACTTACACTTTCATTCTTATTCATTAATTTTTATTTATTTTCATAGGAGAATGCTTTCTTAAGTTTGTTACAGAAATTTGTTTATGCATTAATTTTTGTTCATAATCTCATCTGAATCTTAAAATTGCATAAGCACTATCAATGAAATCGCAAAAGAATCACTTGCTTCTGCATTCACTGCTTCTCAAATCGTAGCTCGAGAGCGACTTTTATCGCAGAGGTAAGAATGTGTGTGCTTCAAACTACATTATAGCCATACCCTCGCCAAAATCATTCTTGAATACTTTAGCGAATGAATACTCGCCATAGTTAATGTTTATGAAGCTATTTACCCCATGCTTTGAAAATTAATTAATTTGTATTAATGATTAGAAAGATGTGAAGGTCTTTAGAAACTACATGTTTAATGGTTAAAATATATGTAAAATAATTAACAAAATAATTAACGCTATTTTTCAGCATGCTGTCATTAAGTGGGAATTCTTTTAAACAACCAAGACAAGCAACACTAATGAAGGGAACAGACGAAGTTTTAGCTTATCTTCGCAATCGGATTCCTGTACAGTAAAAATTTACTTCGATTTTATTACAAATGAAGTACAAAATGATTTGCACAGCAGTTTATATAATTAAAGGAAACTGAATATATACATATTTATTTAATTTTCTTATATATAATTAATATTTATTCATTTAAAAATTGCTTTGAATATTTTAATGCTATAGTAATTAAAGAGAAAATTTTGGCACAAAAATATCTAATACAAATCTAATCCTCTTCAAGATATTTTTTTAAGTTTCATTATCATTGGACAAACTAAAAGATGATATATCTTAGACATAGATAATTTTACAAATAAAAAGTTATTTAAAATTTTTTAAACAAGTCATAGTCGAAATAAAAACAAGAAGTGCAATTCAAAGTTATTGTGAAAAAGAAACATTGTGAGTTTGTTACCATGTTTTATAAATTGTATAGTTATATAGTATTTATTTAAAGTTTAAAACTAACTCTAATGTGTATATGTTTGTATGCCTTCGAATGTGTATGAAGAGAGATTGCTTGTTATATGTTATTACTGTGTCAAACACTTTACAGACGAATAATATATCATAGAAAGTTATTTTGAAATCTTAATGCAAAGAGAAATTGTAACAATATCAAGTCATGTAAATAAAAAAATATATCACACTAAATTAAATGATGTTTCTTTATAATTCAATTGTATATTTTATGATCATTTAAACAATTTTTTTAATTGTTATAAACAAACAAAAATTGTTTAAACTTTTATAATAACAAGAATATTAACAAAAACTTTATACAAGGAATATTTTAAATAGTCTAAAAATTATCATTAAAATAGAAATATTGTTTTATTAGCTAAATTATATTTATATACAGAATTAATCCCAGTACTTAATTTTTCCATCCCAACCTGCTGTTGCAAGTCTCGAAGGCTCATGAGGATGCCATAACGTAGAAATACAAACATTATCGTGAGCTTTCCATTTTTTATAAAGTTTCGTCGTTTTCCAATCCCAAATATAACATTTACCGTCTGCATCTCCGGATACAAGATAACTGAAAATCAAATTTTTAATTAAATAATTTATTTATTTAAATAAAGGTACAGTTTTGTACAAACTCAACACAAATTTTAATTTGCATACCTCATATCAGGAGAAAAGTCCAAGCCACAGGCATATCCAGCAACCATATGTCCAGTAAAAGTTTTCTTACGATTCATTTTAAATCGATTCAATGCTGAAAATATAACTATTTTGTTGTCCATACTCTGACAAGCTAACCATTTTTGATTAGGTGATAAAGTTACAGCTGGCATTGAGTGCATTGTGGGATCTGCTATATATTTCATATCCACTGGTATATCCCTGTTCAAAACATAGTAAAATAAATGTTATTAAAACTAATAAAGTATAATTAAAATTTAATTAAAATATAGAAGAAAATATTTTACCATTCCCACACTCTCAAACTCTTGTCATCAGAAGTCGTGACAAATCGTCGATTTTCATCAACAAAAGTAATTGTATTGACGGCACCCAAATGTCTGTCATACTCTTGAATAATTTCTCCACTTCGTACATCCCACTAAAATTATAAAATAAAATTTTGAACTCTGTTCGAATTTATATATTTTTAATATTTTTCGTAATATAAAAACTTACGCAAATAATTTTTTTATCACTTGTTCCAGCAACAAAGAGATGTTGTTTATCTGGATCGGGATTGAATTTTGCACAATATGGAACTTTACGACTCGTAAATCTATTTATACAGGCTCCAGTCTCAGTGTCCCATAATTTAACATAACGGTCATAACCAGCAGATAAAAATCTTTTACCATCATTGTCAAAACTTATATCTCTAACAGCTTGTCTATGACCATAGTAAGTTCTAACGCACCTCCTTTCTTTGTACACTTCCCATAACTGTATTTAAACAAAAATATTAATAAATTGTATCATTTTGAATGAATTGGAGGATAAAAGTATGCGAATCAATTAAAGAAATTATTACCTTAACCCTACAGTCCATACTGCAAGATAATAACAGATGTGCAGTAACAGGAAACCATCTGAGCTGTGAAATTCCTTTTGTGTGACCTTCCCATGTATGGATTTGTGCTTTTGGTAGAAAACACCTTTCAGGTGGTGAATCTGACCTCAAATTGACTCCAACATCTTGTGGAGCATGTAAGAATGATCTTCCTTGATAGTCAACACTATCTTTAACTGAAACACAAAAAAATAAAAAAATTTTCATTATAAGTTGTCACAGTGAATGAATAGATTTAATTGGTACTATAAATAAAATAGGATAATGAAAGTAGAGTACTCACTGTGTAAGACAGTCTTTTCTTCAAGAGGCTTATCATCTGTTTGTTTTCCTCTTTTATTCCTTTTAGCTAAAATTTCCTCTAACTCAGCAGCCTCTTCTTCGTTAGGCTTGATAATACGTCTTTCATCTACAAATCCACCCCATGGACCCAAAAATCCAGTAATATCTGTGGGATCATCATTTTTATTTCTTTTCCGTTTATCGGATGGTCGCATCACTGTAGTTTCAAATACTGTCTTTGCACCAGTTTCTTCAGCTGCTTCAACTGCTCCTATTAATACTTTTCCTTCCTCTGCACTTCCATCAATCGTTGGATCCAAAGCATAACCTTTAAAATTAGAATAACAATTTAGAATACAAGTAATTATAGAATACAAGTCTCATAAAAACATTTATATCTATTATTTATGTAAACTAACCATAACTGACAAATGTTCTTCGCTGATTTTCAAATTGGAACTCGCTGATGTGGGCTTTTTCCACATATCCTGATAATGTATTTTTTAAAGCTCGTTGTTGTTGGGTCTTAAAAGGATTTTCAGGACCTACTTCGGGAGCAAAAAGTTGATCAAACTTTGGGTTGAAGGCCAACTCTTTTGTGGTCGGATCCACATGTTGTACACATAATTCTTTACCCTGTAATTATTGTTTTAACATAAATAAATTTTATACTATTTAATTATTAGGTTATAAATTAACATTGTTAAACTATTAAATGATAGTGACTCACCGTTGCTACCACTTCTGGTGCAGAACAAACTTTTAGTGCTAACGTAGTACACATTTTTGTTGGAGGAAGATCAGCGAGATCTTTTGAATCATTGTTTGATACTTCATTTTCAATTTTTACTTTTGATTCTGATTTTTCAACTTTTTCGGTATCATCTTCACTATTATTGTCGTCGCTACTGCCATAACCTCGTAATGCATCCATTTTTCTTCATAAATTCCTTCATAAATTTTGTCAAAGCTTACACCACCATACTAATTATCATAATTGAAAATTATTTTGATTATCTTAAATTAAATAAATAAACAGCATTAAACTTTCTTGAGCTTGTTTATATTACGTTTACTCGTAAAGGCAGTAGATCTACGCCGCAAATGGTACAACAATGAACCTAACCTCAACACGTTTTTCACATGGTAAAATGGAATAATCTATAGATTTCAGTGTTTTATCGACGGCTCCTCTAAAAACTAAAAACACTCCGTTATAAAAATGACGTGCTAGTGTACCACATTACCACAAGCCGACAACGCAACACAACAAGCCCACAACTCCACAGGTTCTGAGTTCACAAGCACGCACTGCTGACTGCAATGGGGCGCATATGAAGGGCGTCGAGATTCGAGGTTCAAACTCGCGTTCAAACTTACTGAGCGTACCCGACCAATTCCAGCTTGACTCGAGCGGAATGGAGTAGAAGCAAAGAATAGGAAGGTATCTAGTCCGCTGGACTCTGGAGTCAAGCTGTGATTGATCGGATATGCACAGTTTGAACGCGCTCCATGATGCGCCCCCAGTGTAGATACTCCCTTTATACCCGACTCGAGTAGGTAATACATCGGCCAGTGCATCACCGATTCAACACACACGTATGCATGCAGAGTCACGCGAGAAAGAATTTTCGATTCGGATCCTGCCATCAAAATTGACAACGAAGCAGAACGGTGGCAGAAAGTTTTAGATCTGATAATCATTTATATGATGCCTTCCTTTAAAAAAACTAGTCTGTTTAGTGCAATTTTAGTATTACTTATTATTCATTATGTCGAGGGAGGAAACAAATACTCGAAAGAGGCAAATAAAGTGAAAACTAAAACGGAGTTTTCGCAACCAACGCATATAAAGGAGTTGAGAGAACTAGACAAACCTTTTCGTATGCACAAACTTAATTTAGTTTGGGCTAAAGCAAAACACGTGAGTTTTGTACTTATAAGAATTAAAATAAATTTTGCTTGCATTACAAATATTTAACTAATTTATTTATTTATTTTTATTTGTTTTTAGAGATTGACAGATCCCAAGTTGCAATCATTGTTCAGTGATTTGAGAATTCATGATAAAGAGGAAATAGCTTTTAAGCATATGAAGTCTGATGGAAAAGATGAAACTGGTTTAGAGGAGGCTAGACTTCGTAAGAAACTTATAGGTAATATAAATTCTTTTTATTTTTAAAATTTTGGGAATTAACAGTAAATATTAATTTAGATTATGGTTAATCTATTAGGTATTATGAGTACTTATGATTTACTGGAACATTTTGAAGATGTTGATTCTCAAGCTATGAGAAAACCTAAACCATATAAAGATAACAACAATTATGTAGCTAAGGAAATATTTAGGGATAAGAGACTGAACAATTTATGGGCTAAAGCGGAAAGAGGTGGTTTCTCACGTAAGTATATTTTTTTCAATAATTGTAAAGTGAAACTAAAAGATTTCAAATAAATTGTTGAATAAATTTTCAGATGAAGAGTTGGAAGCTTTAAAAGAAGAATTTAGTCACCATCAAGACAAAATAGATGAATATATGAGTCTCTTATCAGAAATTGAAGCTGGAGATCCAGAGAAACATGAGAGTAAGTATTTTTAACAGTGGATGCTATTTAAAACTTCCTTCTCAAAATATATAATGTATCTTTTAACTGAAAATAGACAGCATCCATGAGAAACCGGAAAGTTGGAACACCTTGGAAAATGAAGAAGAAATAAGCAATGATGTCCCAGGAAAGAAGAAAGACTACTTATCTAAAACTAATTTGCTAAAGTAATAAAATTATACTCTTTATTATTAGACTGTTAAATTTTGAAAAATGTAAATTTTTTCTGTTTTTTAGGGTGAAACATTTAGATGTAAGAAGTGGATATGATCACTTAGAGGGAATAACCGGGAAAGGTCCACAATATAAAGAATTTGTAGAACCTAAAGTTCAAGGACTTTGGAGGATGGCTCAAGAAAGCTCATTCACACTTAAAGAACTGGCTTCATTGAAAGTAAAAAATAATTCGCATTTGTAAAAATTTGATAATTTAACTTTTATATTTAAAAAAAATTCTGAATCATCTAATTTTTAGGAAGAACTTTTTCATTACGAGACAAGATTATTGAAACTACGTCATCTTCATACTGAAGCAGCATTGGAAGCAGCAAGAAAAGGAAAAGACTATGTTGCTAATGCAACGCAAGATACTCATATTAAAAAACATGCAAGAAATGTTGAAAAATTACATAAAGATATCGAAGCCAAAATTATGGAAAAACATATTGAACTCTAAAACTCATCTTCAAAATATATTTTCATACAAAAGATTTTTTTAATTTTATTTTATACATTTTGTACAAAAATAATTTGCAAGATGCAGATTGTTGTTTACGTGAAAAGTATTTTAGCTTTTTCTATCTTTTTGAATATTATATTTTATACATGTTTATAAAGTTTTAAAAAACATTCTTACCATTTTCTGACGTGATAAGAAAATAAAAAAAAAAGTTAATAAAAAAAAAATGTAGATTTAAAATTAATATGTAAAAAAAAAAAAAAAAAAAAAAAAAAAAAAAAAAAAAAAAAAAAAAAAAATTCATAGGTTTTGAAAAACTAAATTTTCTATATACATATATTGAATGAAATAATTTATTTTTATTATGTAAATAGTAATACGATTTAATTTATATAATTATGAAAGAATTAATTGCAA
The DNA here is from genome assembly GCA_030522905.1 of Torymus flavipes. Lineage (NCBI taxonomy): Eukaryota > Metazoa > Arthropoda > Insecta > Hymenoptera > Torymidae > Torymus > Torymus flavipes. The sequence goes on along the minus strand of JAPYZO010000766.1, from coordinate 39,149 downwards.
TGTGGCATTTTAGATTGAATTACAAATATTTTTATATATAATTTAGTTACTAATTTTTAAAATGAATATGATTTTCTAACATTTATGATATATCCCAATAATAATTTATTCAACAGTCAAAGTAATTAAATATATATATATATATAT
>JAPYZO010000766.1:0-38968 GCA_030522905.1 Torymus flavipes | reverse complement strand
AACACATTGTTACTAAGTTATATCAATATTTCCTTAGCAACATAGGTTTGTTTTTATCAGTCTCAATGAATGTAATAGAATATGGACATAATGAGAGAATAAGAATAGTGAAATAAAATAATGTATGAAATTTTTTATAAAGTAAATTTATAATTTGCCTGTGTTAAAATAAAGACAAAAGTATTATAATCATGGCTACAGCAATGCCAGAAAGAATGATTCCTTCAATGGATACATTAGTAAAATATGATAACCCAATGTTGGTTACCACGCGACCAGAAAAGGTATTTATTTATAAAATTTGGGTTATTGCATATTCATGTGATATAATTTTATAAATTTTTATTAATATTAGACAAAAGAGCCATCCACAAGTAAGACAGGTGGTTCGGCTTGTAAAGTTCAAACCACTTTAACACCTGCTGAGGTTCGAAAAGAAACTATTGAAATATTAAATGGAATACTACCTCCAAAAGAATGGGAAGAAGATGGTCAAATTTGGAAACAACAGGTTCTAAATATATTTTATTTAATTACAAAATAGATATTAAACAAAATTTCATTATTAGATTTCAAGTACACCAGCAACGCGATTAGATGTTATCAATTTGCAAGAGCAATTAGATATGAGATTGCAACAAAGACAAGCAAGAGAAACTGGAATCTGCCCAGTTCGAAGAGAACTTTATACACAATGTTTTGGTAAACATTATTTTTATATTATTCACAAAAATAAACTTTCTTTTGCTTTATTGTATTAAAGCATTACAAAGCTTTATTTATATTATTAAGTGAACCAAATAGGTATATTAGTTGAATAACACTACACTGTCATGTCCAGATGAAATCATACGACAAGTCACAGTCAACTGTGCAGAACGTGGTTTACTTTTACTCCGAATTAGAGATGAGATCCAAATGACAATGGCTGCTTATCAAACTTTATATCAAAGTAGTATAGCTTTTGGAATGCGAAAAGCCCTGCAGGTAAAATTTAAATATTCAATTTGTTATCAATTATATATTTTGATTCAAACTGTTACATATTGCTATGTAAAATAAAAATAATAATAAAATTTAAGGCTGAACAAGGTAAAGAAGAATTGATAGCGGCTGCTCAAAAGCTCGAAATAGAAAAAGCTGAACTAGAGAAAACTGTAGCAGAATTAACACAAAAATTCGAACAAGCCGAACGAAGGGCCGCTGAATTACGAGAAGCAGAAGAAAGAAAACACATGGAAGAAATTCAATTTTTGAAAAAAACAAATCAACAATTAAAGGTATTATTTAAGTTAATACATGGTTGTACAATTAAATTTAAATATACTTCTCTTTCAGACTCAGCTAGAAGGAATTATTGCTCCAAAAAAATAGTTTTTTATTTTTTAAAATTATTTTATGCCATTGAAACTGGTATATTTAAATGAAAATAAAATGTAAGTTATTTGATATATTAGAATAAAGATTTAAGCTATAAAAATAAAATATTGATAATAAGCTTTTTTAAGTGTAGTATAATAATAAGTAACAAACCCATTATCTTTTAAAATAAATGTATGTTTATCTGCATATTTTTTCCTTACAAATACACATGTGTAGGATTACAAAACGTATAAATATTGCTTAATAAAGAATACAGCTGTTTGTAATAAATATATGTTTTTCGTTCTAAATACTTAAACACTTCTAATTTAACAACAAATTCTTATATCACCACTCGGATATCAGTCACACATTAAGACTGTGGTGTTGATCGAATTGTAATATAAATCAATATTTTGTATAAAACTTTGCTTTATATTTTTATAGAAAAAGGAAAATTATTTAACTCAGTAAATAAAAGAATCTGCGCGCTTTACATCAACATTACAAGGTAATGAAATTTGTTGTTGACAAATAAAATTTATATCATTAAAATATTAACTCTGTCGTTCTTTCTTGAGATTCGTTCGACAGGCTAGACAATTAACGTTGAAATGTACTGTTGCTTTATAGTTTATAACAGTATCCTTTGGGCGTATTCTGAAATGCAGAAACTCGGGTACGGAGTTTCGGAACATGATCGTATTAAATTATGAAGCGTTCCGCAGTGTGTAACCACGTTTACGAAAATAGATCAACCCTAAATATTTTTATAGCCAAATAAGTACCTAATATTCAATAAGTATATAAGGCTTGTTTCCAAAGCCTCATACCATCGGACGCATAATTTTGAAGCGCTTCCGAATGCCGTACCGTAGTTTCAGCATTTCAGAATACGCTATTTATGTATCATATAGAGCGGTTTCTTCAGAAGACCATATATTTTTGTTGGCGAGTATACATAAATGAATACTTGAAAGGTCATTGCCAGAGTGCACTGATATTGAATGGTTTTAACGACATTAACGTATTATTTTCAGTAGATTGAGAATAATGCATAAAAGAACTATCTTACAAATGTCAAAAAGAAATAAAGTTCTTGATGTGTATTTTCTTTGAACTATTGGTCCCATATTGTCAAAGATTGATAAAGCTTGTTATGTTCGGTTGTTGAATTTGAAACAGTACAGTACGTTAATGTCATTATTTAACACAAGAAAGTGAACGAAGAAAATCGAACTTATATACTCATGATTTTCTAACAGTTAAGATAAAATAAATAAAATACTCTAGAAACGCGTGACAATAATCGCGTAAAAAACTTACAATTGTATTAAAAACTTTTTATATATGCTAACTACTCAACTGTAAAACATAATTTACACTTTTATCCATCCTAGCCAATTATGTGATACAAAAACACATAATATAACACCATAAGTTTCTCGTCTACCTAACTAATGACTTTGCAAATAAGTAGTACCGAATTCATTTACGTTAAAAAATAAAATTATTTTGCAGTCCTGCCATAATTTTTTCATAAAAGAACATCTTAATAAACAAGAAACGTGTAAGAATAAAAAGATAGCAACGCGAGGTTATAAAATAACATTTGTAAAATAAGCTTGTAGTAGAAAAGGCCGAAGCTTTTCGAAGCAAACTCTCTCACCTTAATCCCTCAAGCTAACAATAGCAAAATAACTTTACATCTTAGTACGTCTCTTGTTCCTTATCTCTCAACGACATTGTACTACTTGATTAAATTAAGAACAAAATTTGCTGCACGTGGGTGTCACTTATCAAAAATTAAAGAAAAGTCGAGTCATTATATGAACGGATCAACTAGTCGTACATGAATATATATGCCTGAAGCGGGCGCGATACCGACGACAAAAGGAATGTTTACATCCGATTCGCACTTATCACATATAAACGTATACTTAAAAGTCGAGTAGAAAATACTTTCATTTTGATTTGACAGTTGTTGATCGTCCCACATTAACGCTTCTGGCTTTTTGTTTCTCTCAAAAACACTTATTTAATACGCGCTACATAGATCGTAAATACTTAATGGCAGGATAGAAAGTGTGCACTCTTATTACAAAAAATGGGTTAACACCAGGCACACGCTTTTTCCGCACAGTGGACAGTAGTTAGTATTTAGCTTCCATCGTCGACACAGACATCAATTATTCTCGCTTCTCGCGCGCGCGCACACGTTTACAATGTACCTATGTATATATATATCGGACGTATGTATATAACTTTCGTTCGCTCCAGCATCGGGAGTGGAGTCGAAGAAAGCGTTACGCAATCAATGATTAAAAAAAATACTCTTCGAAGGGGGGGAGGGGCGGAATCGCGATTTCATTCCTCATATATAAATATATAATACTAGGTCCATCAGTGGCGGCCCTTTTTCGAGCGCTTTCGCTTCTTCTTTTTGTTGTTGGGCGCCGCGGACGAGCTGCTGTTGACGTTGCTAGAATCCTCCTCGTCGTTCTTATTCGCGTCGTCATTGCCTTCCGTCGTCGCGTCCGGTGTCCCCGTCGTCTCCTTGCCGGTCTGGTTGTTCACGCCCTCGAACGAATTCTCGCTCTTCTCAATCGTCGGGGTATCGAGAGCCGAGCTCGAGGGCTCCTCGCTCTCGCTCTCGGCGTCACTCGCCCCGATACCCGTGATGCTCTCTAGTTCTTCATCGGGGTTGCTCAGCTCCAGAGATATGATCTTCTCGCGGAGCGTTTCAACCTACGTTTTTTTATTTATTTGATTTAAGTTTATTTGTTGTAAGATTATGAGTGAGATTGAAGGCGATTCTACTTAGCAACTAAGGCTCTAAACTCTAAGAATCTTTATTTTACCACAATATGTAAAAAAACTAAAAAATAATTCTACAAGATGACTTAAAAGTTTTTAGTCTATTGCTTATATTATAAATCCTTCTGAATTTAATTTTAAGAAGCTTTCCATATATTTGGTAATTAAGCTTGAATTTAAAACTACAGATGTAAAGTGATTATTCTGACAATTGTAGTTTATTAATTAAATAACAATTTAAACAAAATAAATTTCATAAAATTATAGTCTAAATTATTTAGTACCGATTATTAATAAATTATTAATAAATTGTTAATCCTTTATTTAGAAATTGAGTAGAAATAGTGGAAGCTTATAAATAAAAATATTACGTGTTTAGAAGCAAATAAAAAGTGCAACAAGTAAATATTATAATTATTCTAATATAGTGTACTTTGAAAAATCTACTGCAACAAAAATAATAACAAAAACTCAAAAACAAATTCTCAAATGTAGTGAATAAAGGATTAAAAATATATTAGTTTATGGACTTTCTCATCATCTCAGAAAAATAAATTAACAATCTATAATATTTAACTAAAACTAATGTGAATCGTGAATTAAAAATAAAACAAATGTAACTGGTGATTTAAGTGTTAAAAAATGACAGGACATTGCGGAAGCGATTAGGTGGTAAATGAATCAACAGGTCATGATAAGTGTGTCATCGTACCGCAGCGATTAGAAGAGATTGTCAGTGTTTGCTGAAAACGCGACATTTCGGTCAAGGCAGTGTGACTTTCATTCCAGGCGATAGTTTCGGAAGCTTGGAATTAAGAATGGCAAAGTTAGCGACCCCACAATCAAATACAAAAACCATGTTATATATATTTGTTATAGAGTTTTTAGAAAAACACATGCTTCATGCACAATATGTGATATTTTCTCATTTTCAATATAAGGGTGATATTGGCAGTGTGAAACGCTCGCGAATGTTGTGGTTTTTGTGTTGGAAATGTTCACATATTATGTCACACGTGATAATGGCACACAAAAGATATATACACACTGAAAGTTTTCGAAAGGTTGCTCATCAATGCGCTTCTATGAATTTTTCTGCCAGAAAACATTATTTATAACAATAATTTTATAATACTTTTTAAATGAACTTGATTTAGTTAGAATTTAGTTTCATGTTTGACTAGAAAATAAAGTAAATAATAAATTGACAAAAAATTAATAAATTTTCTGACAGAGTAGTACAGTACTCAACTCTTTTTTTAAAAAGCACAAAATTCCATTCGATAGTTTTAATGCAAAATTAAGAATGTAACCATTTATGTAATATTGTAATTATGGGGTGAGTTTTAAATTTGTTAATCTTTTTTCTCATGTTCGTACGAAAAAATTAAGAGTTAAGACTGTAATTGCAAACTGGCGCTCGACCAACGAAGCTCTACGTCGAAGGCATATGATGGCGCCACGTATATTTACACAAACGGATAATGAAAGAACATAGAAATGGTGAATTCAGAGCAATCCGTGGGAAGAAATTTTTTCTCGGATAAAATTGTGCGTGATCAGCTGAACAGCAGCAGCGTTTGTCGTCAATGGTACCTCGCGCTCGATCAGCTTCTCCACGTATTCGACGGTTCTTACGCGACGCTCGCCGGTCACTTCATCGATGTACTCCTCGGTGCGCCTAGTCACCTTCTCGTCGACTATTGTTTCAGACTCGCGCACAGCTTTGGGGGGACCCAACTTGCTGCGCACAGAAAGCTTTGGGAAATCCGCGCTAGACGGCCTTAATGTGGCAAACTGCATTGGTATGTCGGTTTGTTTGTGCGTGTGGATGTTCGACACGGGGCCAAAGACAAATAGAATGAGAAACCGATCACATGTTATTAATTTAGTACATCCCAGAATGATCCATACAAAACAGATGTTAATTTAGTATCATCTATTTTTTTTTGCAGTCTGCAACTTCGTCTCATAGAGATTTAATTGTATTCTTTTTGTTAGATCAGACACAACAAAACGAAATATTAGTACTGAGAATAAGGGCAGTTAAATTTTTGGATTGAAATTGTGGTTGTTTGTTAATTGAATACCAAAATGGGGGAGACGTCACTGCCTGAAATATTGTGTTTGTGACGTGGCGTGATGGAATGGACTTACCTCTGTGACTTTTTCCACTTCCGGTGCTGGTTCTTTATTGTCTACATTATCCTTCGTGACTTCCGTCTTTGCCGACGTATCCATCATCTCGCTCATTTTTTTTATCACTATCTGCGCTTGCAGAGCGTCCTTAAACAGATACGTTGAGTTTAATAATTATTGTAATTTATAAAAAATAGATCTAAAACAAATTTTTTAAAAACCATACTTGTTCGAGTGATTTTAGTCGTGCTTGTCTCCACGCTGCCCTTTTTTCTGCTCTGAGTGCTCTCTGTTCGGCAGGCGTTAAGTGACTTTCATCGTCTTCGTCGGAAAGTAGACCCTAAATTTTTAAATAAGTTTAATTTAAATAATACGTATGCATTTACTAAACGTTAATATGATGATCTTTACCTCTTGAATCATCCTTTCTTTTAACCGCCGTTCAGCTTTAGCTGTTCTTACTATGTTAGGTACATTTTGGAGCATTGGTATTCCTGTTCGCGAGCTTAGGCGACTACTGCAAAGTTAAAATAATAAAAATATATTAATTCAAGCATACTGCAATAATAGTAGAGTTTATTTATTTTCACAAAAACGTACTTTGGTCTTCTATTATCTTGGTCTTCTGTGGGATCATCGTCATCTAATCCTTCGTTTTCATCGATTTGTGCCCACGATTTTAATTCATCCCTCGTCAAGGTTGCAATTTTCTTTTCCTCTTCCTGTTTAAGCTTTTCTACTTCATCTTGGCTCAAGAAACTGAAGACTTTATCTGTACAAATTATAAAAAGATATTAGTGTTTTTCCAATATAAGAAGGTTGAAAATAAAAAAAAAGCGAAATTATTTTACCTGGCTTCGGAGATGGTTTCAAATGTTCTTCCATAGCATTTTCAAACAAACGCTTTCTATCGCTAACAGACATTTTAGCTGGAGCCGGCGTTGGCGATGGTGTTGTCGGCTATACATGAATGTCGTATTGTTATGAAATGATAATTGAAATCCTTAGTTAGAATTTCAAATGAAAAAAATAATATGTGTGCATTTAAATTTAGTAATGTATGGATTAGATTTTTTTTAGATAACATGTGCTCAAATTAGTAATCAACTAATCAAGTAACTTAATCAACTAAAAATACTACAAACTCAAAAAGTGTTAGTTTCTACTGTTTTACAAAGTGCAACTGAACTAAAGAAAATTAAACAGCTGATTATTAGTACACGGCCGGAATGTCCACGGCGATTTGCAACAAGGCACACGCGTGGATAATCCGGCCTGGATAGAACATGCTCGTAGAGACCCACCTCAACCTTGGTAAAACCTGGTTCGACAGTGCGTGCGATCTGTCGGTGGTCGCTAAAGTGACCGGGGCTAACAGCAGCTGCGTTATCCGAGCAGCCCTCGCCCGCGCCGTGCACCTCGCCCACGATCGTCATGTCGGGACTGGTCAGCGGCGTCGGGGGCAGCTTGAAACGGGAGGCGGAGTGCTGACTGGGCTGGATGCTCGCCGTAGCCGTGGTCGCGGTAACGTACGTCGGACTGACCCGATAGCCGGTCGGCTCCCGCAGAAACGAGCTGGAGAACCGACTGCTACCGCTACTAGTGCCACTGGTGCATGTAGTTGCCGGCGTCTGATATACGTCGTCGACGCTCACGGCTTTGGCGCGGTAGGGGGACGGGAGGGTAGCGAAGCTGATGCCACGCTTCTTCTTCGGGGAGGGTAGAGTTTGCGAGGACGTGGAGGTGGTAGTAGGGGTGGATAAGAAAGGAGCCTCGGGATGCTGATGTTGATGATGCTGATACTGGCCGGCGGTCACGATGGCGGCCTTGCGCGGCTTAGCGGGGAAAGCGAAGGAGGTCGAGGTCGTCGTCGGAGGCGTCGGACTGTCCACCGAGGTCCCGAAGATGCTGCTGTCCTCCTTCGTGCCAAGCATCATCGGTGCCGCATTACCACCGCTGCTCGGCTGTGTGCGTGCGGTTTTTTGGCCGGCGTTTGCGGTTTTGGGGTTTTTGTTTTGCCGAGGTTTCGGAGAGTGCGAGACGGTCGACGACGAAGGCGAGAGGGAAATTAACAAGAAAGAAAGAAAAGAAATGGAAATCATAGTCAGTTGTTAGTTCAGATGTGTGCGTCTGTGGCGCAGTTTTGTTTGCGAGAGAGAGAGTTGTTGTGGATGAGAGGATGATACTTCGTTTGATATATGTTGTGGGTGGATGTGTGGCGAAGCTTGACGCGTCTCTAGATTAAGTAGCTAGATAAATTAAAATATCAAATATTAACTAAGCGACTTTCTGTTTATAATTGTTTATAATCTATGAAGCGCTTACCAGGTGGCAATGATTGTTGGAATTTCATTATTCCAAAATAAAAGAAAATAACTAGGAACTTAAAGTTTTATACGTATGAATTGCATCATTAATGAATATTTATGTTAGATAATAACGTATTTTATTTAAAAAAGTATATTATCGTCTACAATAGAAAATGCTGAACATTATATAAACATATTGCATGAAATGAGAAATATTGTAAAATTAAAATTTTGCCATCTGGGTGTAATACTGAGAACAAATGATACTTAAATAAAAACTAAAAAAGGTGCTAATGTGGTATATAATATACGTATACGCAATTCGGCACTAACTATATAAATATATTGAGTGCGCAACAACTGGTGTCTGGCGATGTACTTGAAAATCAGATTTATTTTCAACGCTACAATCCATACAAAATCTACACGAGAGTTCCAACGAGAAGTATGATTGAATTTGCTTTTCATTTATGATTATTTTCTTATAACTTTTCGGTGTGCGAAGATGCTTTGCTTTTTCTTTATTGCCCAAAAACGCGTGTAGGACTGTGCGTTCTCTCATAGTTTTCTTTTTTTTTCTTATACGTTGATGTCAGCTCCTTTGTAAAATTACGTCACATCTTTGTACCCTATACAACAATGCGCGCGTGTGTATTTGTGTCTGTGTTTTTGTTGTGTACGTGTCGTATTTCGACCACGTGTACGTCGTTCTCTTAATTACCCTTCATAATTGTCTAGGAAAATGCACTCGCAGATTCTCTCTAGAGTGAATCGATCACAAGGAACCCTTATTTTTCTCATCTTGCTTCATTATACTTTTTTTGTTTTGTATTATACAATAATGCATATACACATTTATGCGTACGCGTGCGCGCGCAGACAACAAATGAGACGTCGAGCTCGTGCGAAAAGTAAAAAACGCTTATTTTTTTTAATAATTATAAACAACGATGGAGCTTAGCCGTCCTTATATATCATAACATCATGATTTGTTTGCTGCAAGAGAATTGCAATCGCTTTGTTGAAGGGGGGAGGGAGAGAAGAGTCGCTCGTGCCACAAATTCAAGCACTTAACGAAGACGATTTGCACACGATTTTCTTTTGCGTATTTTATCTTTAATGGAACTTGCACGAACGAAATGCATCCTTATGTACGAACAGCTTGATTCTCCAGAGGAAAACAAAGAGGCGAACGTAGTTTTTTTTTTCTTCGCGTTTAGATAAATATTCACTCTTATTTCGGTAATTTGTATTTATAATAATATATAAACATCTGGTCCGTTAGAGTTTATGTCAACATATATATATAATATATAACATTTATAGAAAATTTATAGATAATATACAGTATACATTGATTTTATAGTTTTTTTAGTCATCTGTTTCATTTATCAATGATATGAATCAATCTGTAACAGAGAACGTCATTAGAGTCCTTGCAGCTTCAACAGAGAAAAAGATCACTCCAATTTAACCCTAGCACATATCTTTTTTTTTCTTTTTTTAAACCGTGCTTGACGTCTTTTATTGAGTTGTTTATTATTTTTTACTTTATATTTTATATTTATTTCTTATATTTTATATTTTTTTGCGCGATAAAACATTGCACATTTAAAAGGTAAAATTAAGATCATCGAAAAATACAGAGAGAATATGCCCAAAAAACGCGATCAGCGGTGTAAGATTGAGATTTATTTTACTTTTTTTCGTATTTTCTTTAGCTCGTCATCGACGTCATTTTTTATAGAGAACAGCATCACATGCTGCCGTCCGACAGTGAATCGCCAGCAAAGGGACTTCTTAACTCTTTCACATCCAAAACTATACAATTACTTATTTTCTCTTAAAAATAGAAGTATTTTTGGATAATATAAAATGGATGATTGTTAAATAAGAAATATTCAAGATTGTACCAAGATTCCGTCCATTATACCATTCGTATTTCATTGAGTGATCAATGAATGCATGTAAGACTTTTAATGATAGAAAATTTTTAGTTTTTTTACAAACATGAAAATATGCTTAGTCAGTTAATTAAAATAAACATTTATAAAAATTTAAAAATTTGGAAATGAAAGAGTTAATGTTAATGTCGTGATCGACGATTCTAAGGCAACGGTGAGAACCCGCTGACCCGCTATCTTTATTTTCATCCATTTTTACCTTGCATTCGAAAAATAATGACAGACACAACGAACGAATTTTCCGACGATTTTCGCTAAACTTTAAAAAACGCTACGCCTATCACAGAATGATTTCTCGAATATCTTTTGCTTATCCCATTTTAGTCACTCATTCATAATTCATATTCATCATCATTAGTCTTTACAAGTTTAAACAGAACCAGAGTCACTTTGTAATTTCCAAAATAAATTATTGATCTTGCGAACATGACATTCGTTTAAAAATTTAACAATAAAGTTATAAATTCATAACGCTATTTTTATTACGGAGTTGCGCGATTTTCTCCAAAAATATTTATATTTCCAACAATAGATAATGTATATTATATATCTGTTTATAGAGTTCACTCTATAAAATCTCAATAAAATAAAAAGAAAAAAAAGTTTCGAATATCATTTGCTAACTTGATAACTAAATAATATTGCTCTTCCGAAAAAGAAATTCAACGATGAATTCAAGCTAAACTTGCATTTTGATTTTAGCCTTAAGTGTCAACGTGACAATAAATCATTTATTTATAGATTTCAAAAGTAGCCCTGTTTCCATAGAAGAAGAAATATCACAATCGCTTGTGATAATTGCTGAGATCTCGCGAGATTCCATTCACAATGGAAGTCAAGGAGATCCCATTTCGCATATCGAATGATGATTGTAATGGCAGTATTCCGATAACAAGTGGAGAGTGACGACGGTGAGAACGATACACAAGTCTTGGGTCTCGCAATTGTCGCAGTTGCGTCGACAGTCCGTAACTATATTTGTTTTTTTTTTAACATACACGAACTGCGTCACGGAGGAGGCGAATTCGAACGATTCACTTCTGTTAGAGGGCTGCCAAAGTAGCGTTTTCACCTTCCATCTTCTGTAAAACACGTGAGAACATGGCTCGTTTGGTTCGATTGGCCGTTTTCGTCGCATGCGTCCACTACAGAGAAAAACACTGACGTTCCATGCGCATATTTTTTTTACCACATATAGAGAAACTCCAACAAAAACATCAAAAAACATCATAAAGACACCTAGTAGAAGATGGGTGGTGTATGTGAAGGCTTCAAAGAAGAGGGAGAGAGAGAACAACTCGAAATGTTCTGTCCGAGTTTTCCAATACTTTGTACAGTGGTTTAACGTTCAATAACAAAACGAAATTTCGAATTCGAGAAAGAAGTCTTTTGCGCATAGATTTTGGTAATCCATTCGCTACATTAGTGCGAGTTTAAGCAACAGTAGCCCACATAGATTCTTTTAATACTGAATTAAAGCAAAACTAGTCACAATGTGTCTTCAAAGTTAGTGTCGAATTCAATGAAATAGAGCTTCAAATTTTTATTTAAAATAGACCTTTTAAATAGCAGTATTATAACAGAAGTATATAACAAGATTAATTAGCTCACAATGTAGCAAATGGGTTATTAAAACATAAAAACCTCCAAAACTTTCTATGTCGGAATATTATTTACGTGAAGAGCTTCATGCTATGAAAAGAACGAAGAAGAAAATCATAAAATTAAGCTTATACAGTTTCATGTCGAAAATCCAACGTTTTAGAGAAAAACGCCATCATCGTCGAATAAAACGATGAAAATGAAACAAGGTTCATGTATATTTGTTACTACGTACACTTATATCTGTTACTGAAAGTAAATTATAATAAGCTTCTACATATTAGTTTACACTCAATTACTAGGGTTCTACGGATACTTTGACCATTATGTAGGGGATGGTTGAGTTTTGAGTTGTGTGAGTCATGCATGGTAGATCATGCTTGTAGTTATGATTAATCACTAAAGCTAAGTGCGAATGTATAATATTGAAACTTACCGGGGGAGTCTGCGGGGCTAATGTGTGTTTGCTCATAACAATAGTTGTCGTTTTCAGGTCTTTTTGGCCGCCAGGAGATTTTGGAGGTATTGGAGTTGTAGAATCAACTGGACTGTTAGGCTTATTTACTAACGATTCTGCTGCCCTCACAATATCCAGAACCTAAATAATTGTTTATTAGATATTCACCTTAACGATATGTTGTGAAGTGATCGTTCATAATCGAAATTTTACTTGTGGTTTGCCGTAATTTAAGTTAATTATTTAATCTTTATATATAGTTTTTACTTGATATTTATACCTTTTCGGGCGTTGTTTTTCCTTTGTGTTCCAGTAAAGCTCTTTCTCTTTCTTCTTGTTCCCAAGCAACAAGTTCTGCTTTCATCTCTTGCTCTTGACGCAGCGTCGCTGCTTCCTCATCGTCTCTATCAAGACTAGAAACACTTTGCGACAAAGATTTTGCGTCGTCAACTGGAATAGTATCTTTTGATTCTTTAGATGATGCCTTAGAGTCTTTAGATTCTCTTCCCGAAATTGATAAATTTTGATCAATTTCATTTCTATCATATCCTTTACACACTACAAGGGTAATCGCATTTCCAGCACTTCGCAAAATGTTCACAGCTTCTTGATGAGTTACACCGAGGAGTGACGTACCATTAACTTCTAATAGTCTCATTCCAACCTAAGAACAATGATTCATTAAATTGATTATGATTTCTTATATAAAATACTTTACGTATTTCTATCATATATTTTCATATTAAAATAAGAAATATTCACCTTCAACCTGCCATCTCTTTTGGCTGCGCCTCCAGAATTAATTTTGGAAATAAAAACTCCTTCATCATTATGATCAAGGGGATTTCCTTTTTGACCCTTCAATCCTCCTTTGATGTGCATACCCAATTTTTCTCCAGGTTCTTTTACAATTACAAGTTCCTAGAATATTTAATAAATACATCTGATGAGATAATTTGCTTGGTTAATTTAAGTTAACATCACAACAGCCAATTGAATATTTTTGTCAAAAATAAAAATAATGTAATATAATCTAGAAATAAATACAACTAACTACATTAAACATGTGCAAACTAAAAATAAAACGTGAATCTACATAAAAGCTGCTTTTAAATACATTTACTAACAATCAAAGAAGTGTTGTGTAATTCAAAACCACAAAGCGATAGTTAAAAGTATAAAAGAGATTCTTTAATAAAGGGAATTTGTACAGGGGACACACTTTTCGAGAGTACTTACTGTCACAGGGATGTACTCTATATCGACCAGCTTGTGAAATTAAATGATATGCAGTTGCATTAGGCAATGAAACCGCTTTATAAATACATTGCGATATTGATTCAAGAGATAAAAGACTATGGAATGAAATTTATCGTTTTTACTTGAAAAGAAAATAACTACTTTCTCATCTATGAATTTATATTGACTTTCAGTAAATTGGCATATTATACTAATATTAGTACAGAATCCAAGATTATATAATTATAAAGATTTTATAACTTCAGTATCTACTTGATCATTTTTATAGAAATAAGTGAATTTAAGAAATGCAATCTTTTCTAATGAAGCCATGCGATTTGTGAAAATTTTTATGAAAGAAAGTGAAGAAATTCTCTGAAATTTTTAATGCAGCATTTCGTCTAAGTATTTTCACTCGAGCATCTGTGCTTTGCTTTAAGCTAATTTGACGAGCGGCAACGTGATTTAATGCTTGTTAAGCTCTACAATTCAAAATAATAATACCTCTAAAATGATAAGATTGAATGTATACCTGATAATTTTCTGGTAATGGATCGTGCTGAACAGTTAAAATTATTTGATCTCCTGGTTGAAGTAATTTTACCACAGCCTCTTGATGTGTTGCTTTGGTTATATTAGCTCCATTAACCTTTAATATCCTATCACCCATACGCAACTTTCCTGATTTAGCAGCTATACCGCCAGGAACAACCTGAAATTGTAATATAAATCACGATGAATTTCATTTATGTATTACTTAATTAGTTGTGAGAAATGTGTAATTTTATAAAACTCTTACATGTGATATGAAAATACCCGGTTCCTTTGCTCCAAACGGTGTACAGAAGTGATCAGTTCCGCCAATAATACTAAAGCCAAGCGATCCCTCTTTTATAAGAACGACATCCTAAACATTAATAATCGCAATTAATATAAATTAAATAAAATATGCATCAGCTTATAATCAGACTGTGAACATTCTGCATTAGAACTCGTGTAGCTCACGAATTACACGAGTTAAGAAATAAACAAATCAATTAAGCATTTGTTGAAAACTGTGGCCAGTTTTGAGGACAGGAATGGTATATATGGACAATGGACAGACACAAACATATATACAGCAATTTACGCATTTTTAGATCTACTGTTGATAAGGAACACCATCCGCCATTCCTTTCTAAGTATATTTACAATTTACTACAAGCAAAAATTTGCAGTGTTTGTGAAAAATTTACCTTTCAAAACTCGCTTTCACGGCTTCACAAAATTAATACGTAATAGTAGTGCTTTTGAAAGAGTGCGATAGGAAAAGCTTGAGAATTTTTTGTAATTATTATTGAAAATTATTCAGAAATAAATCATTCTTCTATGTTAAGAGTGCTCCGTCCTATACTAAACAAGCTGAGATGCAAGGCTGTGATAAAAAATTTTATATTTAATTCATTTTTAATTATTGTAAAGAATAATAATGTAAAGCTACAAATTTTAAATCATTCATTATAGAAAAAAGTATCATTAAAAAATTTTCGTCATTTCATTCAATTAAAATAAAAATTTAATTCATAGGGTTCTTATTTATTAAAGATTAGATTTTGAAAAATCTGATTGATTTGAGATATTTGATAGGTACTGTTACAATAATATTTGTAGGGAAATACTCTTTATTAGTCGAAAACCTTTAAATCAATGAATTTGAGAATGTCAATAAAACCTGGCACACGCACACACATACACTATCCTCTGTTCTAAAGCGTAAAGAAAATCCTTCCTCTCGAGTAATATTGAAGTTTTTGGAGCACTCTAAAAACCTTATATCTCCGTTGAATATTCGTATGTACAAATGAAGAAGCTTGCAAAATGAGTTACGGAACCAACGGGGCAGCACGTACCTCGATTATGACCGGCATCACCAGCTGGTTGTCGGTGACACGCGTCACGACAGTCTCCGTAAGGGTGCTCTTTGTGATGGTTTCCGTAACTTTACCAATACTGGTCGGTGCCGGGGGAAAATTAACGACCCCGTGCAGAACGTCAGGCTGCTTGATCGTCACCGTAACGGTGGGCCCCTTTTGGGAGGAGTCTGGCGAGGGCGAGGAGGTTGATTGGGGTCGGAGGAAGTGAGCGGGGATCATGGCCTGAAATTCCTCGTTGGTGATTGGCTTCGGTACCTGAATGTCTTCTTGAGAATCCGTCGCCGTCGTCGCTGGCTTCTCTTCGCCGGGCACAGGCGTGGCTGTCGGCGTTGGCGTCGGAGTAGGAGTTGGCGTTGGCGTTGGCGTCGGTGGTGCCGCGATGGGTGTGTGCACGCTTTGCCGACTGGGTGGCTGTTGCGGGGTGGTCGGCGGTGGTTGGCTGATGCTTTGTCTCGGCGCCGGTTGAGGTGGTGGTGGAGGACTCGCGGCCTGCTTGGCTCTCTCGTCGACGCCGTTCATTTTGGCGATACCATTGACGGGAGGAGCTGGAGGCTCAATTTTCATGGCGGCCGGAGATTTGGCTGTGGGACTGGGCGACAGGATTTTATCGGCGTCGATTGAGCGCCTGTACGCGCTGTAACCGGGACGATTGGCCATGTAACTGTTGGCACTGTAGAGGCCGGTATAGGGCTTGGGTGTGCCGATTACGAGTGGAGACTTTTCAGAGGGCGTTAAATTGGCGGGATTGGCCTGAGATAGAGGTATCTCGCGTTCGACAACTAATCGAACGAACCTCTCTAGACCTGTGAGCAGCGTCACGGCCTGTTCGTGCCGTGCGTCTGTCATATCTACGCCGTTAATCTGTAAAAGCAGACATTTATTATTTATTGAATGGTTTTCTTTTATTGAGACTGACAAATAAAAATAAAATTTACAACTCACCGATACGACTTTATCGCCAACGCATAATTTTCCGTCTCTCTGTGCGACTCCACCATCTGTTATCCTCGAAATGAATATAGCATCACTGTTTGGTTTGTACGCAGGCGAGCCCTTGCCCCCGGCAATACTAAAACCTAATCCATTCTGATCTCTGATCAACGTTGTGTGAACTAAGACAGGCACCAGTGGATCTGGAGTCTGTTGTTTGACAGAGGTCAAAGGTTCAGGAATTTTCTTCTGCTGCAAAATAAAAATGAATGTTGAAAAATAAGCTAAATGTTTTAATAGAAAAAAATATGGTGTTATATTGGCTTATTAATTTATCAACCTTTATCGACTCATCGGCTTCACCGTTCTCGAGATTATGGGAAAGCGTGGTTGAAGATACATAAGATGTTGCACTGGGAGCTCGGCTAGTGCTCATACTTGAGCAAACCGAGTCTTTTCTCAGAGATGTCTGAATATTTAAACGATCGTTAACCTTTAGTAAGTTACACGATACAGAAAAGCTGCTTTTCCAGCATGCATTTACGAAGCTTGCAAGACAAGATTTACCCGATAAAATTATATTATGCTAATGCGAATATGCAGTAATTTAAAGAACATAACGTTTCAAATGTTCCGAAGATAAAGAGAGATAGCAAACAGAAATGATTAAACCTTTCAGTTTGATCAAGCGTTCCCAACCAATAATGCAATTTGAGAATTGAGAAGAGAAGAAAAAGCTGAGAAGTATAAAGGTTCCTTGTAAAGAAAAGTAAGGCACAATAAACACATGCTTTCGTAAATTCCTTTCAAAACAAAAATACGCACCAATTATGCTACAAAAATTTATGCGTAAAATAAAATACAAATAAATAACTTTACTTTTTTTATAAGAAAATTTACAATTTTTGTAGCAAAATTTTATTTTAAATTTTAAATTTCCATATAAAAAACTAATGTTTACAAATAAATTTGTCTCCATGATAAAAATTAATCAATAAGTGATAAAATATGAGCATCTAATCTGAAGTTACTTGTGCCTCACTATGTAGGACACATAGAGCAAACGGTAATTCAAACACTAATTTTAAGTAAATTTTTAAGAATAGATTATTAATCAATTCATAACATAAAAAAATAAAAGCAACTTCAATTAGAAATTTTAATTAACGTGATAATAACATTGAGTAAGCGCCTTGTGTGCTACATTCACTTTTGTTCCATTATTATTTTAATCAACTAATAATGCACTCAAATCAGAAATCGTTTATAGAAAAACCAAAACGTTCAACTTTATTTATCAATTTTTTGCCAAGTAATAAAGATAGTATAGTAAAAGTCACTCAAAACACAATTCCATAAGAATATTAACAACGCAACGACGAAAAAATGCGATTAAAAAACAATGCACATTAATATTAGCGAATGCTCCTTATGCCCCGATATTGTGCATGCCGTGAAATGCTTACCTGTTCCGACGGCGGTACGATTCTCGTGACTTCTCTGACAACCACCAGAACGAGAACGCGACCGCAAGCTTTCAAAACTTCAACTGCATCGTAGTGATCTACGTTAACAACTGATATACTGTTAACAGAAAGTACTTTATCGGCTACTTTGAGCCCCGCCAAGTCCGCAGGTCCACCTGTAACCAATTCATTTAATTTTCAAGTGTGAAAATTCATTAAAATTTTAACGTGCACATCATTTTGAATCGAACTTTTAAAAACGTTCAATTAAGACGATCAATCGTCATTCGCGCTCTTTATTCCGTCAATTTATTCGATAAGGGTTCGAGTATACCCTTATCACGGTCGCCGCTTACCTTCCGTCACTCTGGAGATGAAAATGCCCTCGTCGTCGCCTTTGAAGGGCGTGGAACCAATACCACCGGCTATCGACAGTCCCAGCCCTCCCGTCGTTCGTTCGATATGAATCTCGTACTGCTCCTCGCGAATCTCTATCGACGGCTCCGTATCCGACAGCGCACCTGTAAAAGCACCAGCCACTATTATCAACAACGAGGTTACCCACCACTACTACGCGCTTATATACGCTTATATGCGCGCGCACAAAATAAACAATCTATGTAATACAAAGATCACACGGGAAAACGCACTTAAATACGAAACAGGTCGCCTCGGCTTCGGCCTCCTGTTCCTGACGTACATCCTGTAAACTTTCGGCATCTTCGCATCCGGTATGTATTTATATAAATATTGTTTGTATACCCGTAGACGACGATGCGCGCGTCTCTCGCGCCGCGCGGTACAATTATGAAGACGATATTCCGCGATCCGCTGCGCTTGCGCTCGCGCGCTGACTAACTGGGCTATACTGCGGGAAAACAGGTAGGGGCGGGAATGCAGAACGATAAAAGTGATATCTTATCGCATCTATCTCTCGCGCTCGCCTCCCGTCGTCGAATCACATAGCGCGCGTCGCGCTCGCGAACGCCAAAAATAAAAGGAGAAGGAGCGCGCGAGTGCGTTCCACTTTCCACGTATATGCCGTTGCGCAAAAAGAGTGATAAAAGCACCGTGGAGAGGCCTAACAGTCGGGGCCCGTGTGCCGTAGTCGAGTCATCAGACAGGTAGTTTTTAGGATAAAGAGTATATAAAATTAAGAGAAAAAAAAACACCGTACTTTCTACGTTATTCTACTTTTTGGCTTTCCAATTTGTTCTCTTATCTTGGCTGAAATAATAGTTTATCTACGCAGCGCGCGCGAGTATAGTTTCCTGTGTATTACTCATCATTATAGGAAAAGTCGTTCTCCTACTGACCGTGAACCAATTTTTGCTGTAAAATTAAAAGAGGAAATTTCCGTGTTCAACGGGAGAGAGAGAGAGAGAGAGAGAGAGAGAGAGAAGAAAACGCATAATCACCTTGACTGTGTCCGTCGACATTTTCACTGGACTCGCCGTAGGTCGGATACGTGGCCGTTCCTGACGTGGCCGGTGATACCGGCTGTCCCGTCGCCGTCGTCGCTGGCGTCTCCTCGGTTTTCTTCATCAACGCCTGTGGACATTTAAAGGTCACGCTTTTAATTTCTGCCAATTCCCGTTACAAGGCTCTATATGGTTATTTTGTTGTTGTTGCTGTTTCGAGGTAAAACATTAATGTGAAAAAAGAGAATAAACAAAGTCATCTATAAATATAAATGCATTTCAAATATATAAGCATTATGTATTAAACGAGCTTTGTTAAAGTATAATATCGCATATATATCGAAATAAGTCAAAAAAGAAGCCTTCGATGCGCGCATAGTATATGGCACAACTATATAAGTCAACAACAAAAATTAATCGAACTACCTATAGAGACGTACAAGGCAACACCGCCGACTAAAAACATCAAAGTATAGAGAAAAAAAATGAATGAGTTAATTCACACACACGCGCGCACACTGAGATAAAACACAGCTAAAGATTTGTAAAAAGATAATTATTGTCGTTGTATAAGTATAAAAAAAAGCAAAGTTAGATAAAATACATATGTGTGTATAATATATACTTATAATGAAGTATAGAAAATTGGTCATGCTGCAGACAAGAAGCTGTCTCAAAATATTCAAAGACACCATCCACAAGAGCCATAATTGTATGTAAAAATGTAAACGTTAACAACTAGAGAAGACTAATTTAAGTGCAGCAAAGAAGAAATCTAATTGTTTTGTTTAAAGTGTCAAAATTCTATAAGCTAAAAAATTTCTCTGAAGCCACATAAACCTTGAACTTTACCATTGTATTCGCATGCTGCTTAGTGTATCGCTTTCCTTCTACGCTATTGAGCAGATTCAGGACATCGTGAATCGTTACCAGTGAATTCTTAGCTTCAAAAAAAGGAGTAGTATTGCATTTCTATAGGCTACATTTTAAGGATCAACTATTTTTCTTTTTTTTCTTTTTTTTTTTTTACGAAAGCGCACGCAACCTGAATCCGTCAAATCTATTGTAAAAAGCTGTCACATAGAGAAGTGTGTATAAAAGTTCAGAGAAATTTTTCCTTGACATATGTATGTAAGAATACAATAAAAGAAACAGTCAGTAAGTATAGCAATCAAGTCGATTGACAATTGTTGTCAGAAAAATAAACAAAAATGTAATCAGAAACCATTATGGAAATTTTTAATTTTTTTTCAATATAGTTATGGACAGACATTCTTGGTATTAAATAACCTTATAGTATATATTATAATGAAAATCTAATTGAACTACTTAACTGTAACTTCAATAAATTCTTTGCTTCAAAGTGGAAAATTCATGAATTTAACAAAGTTAATATAAATTTATAATCATGACTACCAACTAAACTACCAAAAAATAAAGTACATTCTTTAGTGCTATGTTGTTTATGACGGAATAATTTACAGTATATACAAAGTAAAAATCAAGATAGAATTGAAAGACTCTAACTATACTGAAAAAACTAATTGAAAATGTCCAAACTGTGTGTATGTGTGTATAAAACTTGAGCTTTGTTCTCAGCTTGAAAGTTTTGCTCTGTTAGACTTTGTCGTAAGTTGTCTTTTTTCCAGCCAGATAATAAATAAATAAACGTCGAGAGCCCATTATTGTTTTGTTTTATTGTTGCTGTGACGAAGAGGAGGGGGAGAAGGAGGAGGGGGGCTAACCTGAGCGATGATGGAAGCGACCTTTTCCTTGTCGATCGGGCCGTGTATACGTTTGTTTTTCAAGTGGTGCGGGGTGTCCCGGCGGTGAAGCCTGTTCGGCTTGCCGGACTCACCCCCACCCTCGGAATCGCCGTCCTCGATTGCGAAATCGACATGTCTTTGCGTTTCTTCGCCCTCCGACTCCGCATCATCGACCTCATCATCGTCATTGTCATCGTCATTAGACCTAACCCTCGCACCCGTTACCGACTCCATCATCTCCGCGTCCTGTAAACAGGAGCCCACGCTCACATCGCGCACCCGTATATACATCCTGGCTTGCTCGCTAACACACTAAAATTTCCACTCGGCGAGATCCTTGCTTTCTCTATGTCACTATAGGTTCTTTTTTAATTTTATTTTTCTTTCATTTTTTTTTTCTTTTTCTTTTGTTAATACGATTTACTCGCAGAGAGGCGTATCGCAAAGGCGTTTGCAAAGCACACATCAAACATGGGCATCTTTCTTTACTCTAAAGTTTTTGTTCTTTATTTACTTGAAAGCTTGTTTACGAGTAAGCAGTCCGTTATTAAACCAACACTGATAATCACGCTTTGCTGTTTTAAAGATTAAAATTGAAAAAATTAATATCCTGTACTTTATCATCAGTAATTAACAAACTTTACTCACGTATAAGTAAGAAATGAAGTGTACTTATAAATAATTCTCTATTTTTTAAGTATCAAGCTATATAGCATACATCTTATTACATTATCTCTAATTTACAATCAAGTACCAGGACTTGAGAAGAAGCATATTCTACAAAAATTTACAGCAGGTGATAAAACATAGTTTCTACAGTGCTATCATTACGAAGCTACGGTTTTACTCAAACAGGAGAAAACAAAAAATCAAGATTGAAAGAGAGTGGGAGGGAAAAAAATGGCGAGGGTCGTTTAACTCGAGAGTAAAGAGAGAGAGAGCGCCCGTTCGCTCGGTCGCGCGCGCGTGCGCGCAGGCACGCGCTGCACTGACGAGCGCACGTGTGCGCCAAGTGACTGATAATCACACTTACACCGATGGCCTCCGGCTTCGTACTCGCAGCAGCAGGTGCGCCGGAACTGCCGTTCGCCTGCACTTCCGGCTGCGAAGACTTGACGGCGTCGGCCGCCTCCCGCTGAATGAAAGAGTTACTCCGGTCGGCGGCAGAGGCAGCGGCTGCCGCTGCTGCTGCATCCTGCATCATCATCATCATCGACGCGTCCGTGGCCTCGACTTTGTCCAGGCCGAACGTTTGCGAGACATCCTGCGTAACAGCATCTCGTTTAAAGTTTAACACGCCGCGTGTGTTGGAGCGGGTAGATTGGAATGACAGGAAGCGCACGCGCGCGCACACACATATATCAACAACGCGGACGCAACTCCTACTTTGGCGGATTTGTGTATTTTTTACTTTTTACTTTTACTTTTATTTGGTAAATATCGAACACCGAAGGTGTGTGGAGGTGTGAGAGAAATAAAAATAAAAAGTGAAAGAAAGATTTTGAGTAATACTGACCTGCTCGTCCGCGGACGTAGAACGACTGTCGTTCTTTCCCTTGCTAAAGAGCTTGTGAGCTTTCGCTTTGAGCTCTTTCGGATGAGGAGTGTTCTGTCTCACGAACGGAGTCTGTGGGAAACATGGTTTTACTTATATGGCATGCCTTTTTTTCTCTTCTTCGTTGTTGTTCGTTAGTAAGTTTCTTTTATAGGGGAGTTAATCTTTCTTGTTAGCAAAATAAATAAAAAACAGATGGATGTGAAGAAGTTTTCGTACGGTGGTGAGTTATGGGTGGGTGGTTAATATGGGGATAGATTTTTTTTCGAAAGATATATATATATATTCATATGTGTATTCAACAGTAGTTAGTGCTTATAAATAGAGTTTAGTAGTATTAGTTACGTGCTGCATATATATAAATATATCTCATGCAATTCTTATACACACGCACAAATAATTATATACCTAAGATATTTATAAAAAAAAGTCTTTCACTACTGTACAAAGGAGCATATCGTATCGTCAGTGCATTACCGTATAACAACTATAACATAAAGATTACGTGGATACACTAGATACCTTTTGACCGTTAATTGCTCACATGGTACCACCGAGGCACCAAGAGAAGAGAAACCGAAATTTAACCTGAAAAATCATTACTATTCTAATTGCCGTAGTTCTCTAATTTTGCAACAATTCGTGCAGGTCTGTATCTCAATAAAAAATGAAAAGAATATGTCTCTAAACAAAAATAATAAATAAATAAATAAACATTCTTCTCTTAAAAAAGCTCTCAGCTTTTGCGCGTTATCAACTATTTAAAAAAAAAATCGTGGCATCGCAGTTACCACCTGTATATAATATTATATATAAATATGATTGAGCAGAAAGATGGGCGCCGCTGTCAAGGGCGAAAAAATAATTTACAAAATAAAATTTAACGAGATAAGTTATTTAGAGGGAGGTAGTGAGTATGCATGAGAATATAACTGAACCTCTATAAATTATGTATATGTAACTCTAAACAAATAAAAACAAGTCTTATTGATGATTAATTAAGAATGATTTCAGTATTGCAATGAAGATACGATACGCGAAAAAGTCTCCCGCAAGACATTTACATCTTCAGAGCTATACACTCAGGCGTGTTTAGAAGAAAAAAAAAATAGATCAGTGATATATGATTTTGATAATCCAAAAAAAGTAACTATCGCGCGCTCTCGTGAATGCAAGAGTATATAATATAGAAGCAATGGTTGCAGCAACATTAGTAGTAATAGTAGTAGTAGCAGCGCAGCAGCAGCACAGCAGTTGCTGTCATCATCGCACACGTCGCCTGCAATACACGTGGCGCTCTCATGGTTAACTCGAGCGTCGTGTATGCCTCTTTTTTCATTCATTTTAAATATGTGATTGAGTGACTGAGTGAGCGATCGAGTGAGTGACTGAGTGACTTTGTGAGTGAAAGAGAGAGATAGATAGATAGAGACTACTGCTGCGCGATAGAGCCGTACGAGGCGGACCTCTGCATGCAAAGAGTTGCCGCCGCCGCGCACAGCCAGGTGATAAAGTACGATAGGGAGCAAGTAATATTAGTGGTGGTATTAGTGGTGATAGTAGTGGTGGTAGTGGTGTTAATTGGCGCTCGGTCGCCGTCAATTAACAGCGGCAGCAGCAGCAGTAGCGGCAAGCTCACCTCCTTGTCACCCTCGGGCGGCTCGTCCGAGAACTTGACGCTGTGGCTGCGTGACTGCTCGCGCTCGGACCATCCCTCGTCGTCGCTGCCGCTCCCGGCGCCACCGATCTCGCGCATCTCACCGCCACCCGGCACACCACCCAGAACTGCGACGTTGTTGTATGGGCCCATGATCATGCCGCCTGGCCTCGAGGTCTCTGTGGGTTAAGAAGTTTAAAGGTATATGATATTAGCGCAGCGTATTGACGTTACTGCGAAATGCCGCGAGCTCTGATTACAGAGCGGTCGTATGACATTTCGCGCTTAAGAATGCCTCGCGTGAAGTTTACAGTTATTGGTATGGTTTTCTGCTATTGTACCGCATTAATGTGAATTTGAACGTTATGCTACGTCGACAAAGAAAGTTAAATGATTTCGTGAATAAAGGAACAGATAAATGTCATTCATATTTTACGGTGCTTGAGATGAAACAAGCTTTAAAATAAAAAAAGAAAAAGATATCATGAAGCAGTGCACGGGTCACTTGAAACCCGATGACGTCAAGACACTTTTTATAACGGTATAAAGCCTCTTGTCACTACATATCAATAACTTAAATCGGTCATATACCTCAAAAAATAAAAGAACAAAATAAAAGCATAATTTTTTACAATACATCAAAAGTACGTCATCTGAGCGACATATATCCAAGGACACCTACCGTCACCGTGGTGATCCAACTGTGGTAGAAGATAACAGGTTAGCACCTCCTGGCCGGTCTCTTCGTCAACGTCCGTCTGGAAGGTGAGCATCGGCTGCGCCTGATTCTCGCTCAACCATACCGCCTTCAGGTTCAGATTGATCAGCGAGTAGGGCAGGTACTGCAGTCGGTTACCGGAAACGTCGAGCACGTGTAGATCCGTGCAGTTTCCAACTTCCGTCGGAAGGTACTGCAGCTTGTTGTCCCGTAGTGACAGCACGCCAAGCTTCTTCAAGTTGCCTGTGCCGCGTAAGTAAGAGTGACGTTGAGAAAACGGGGCAGGAGATGAGAAAAGTTAATAATTGCTTGACCCCCCGAAACGAATTCGTATCAAGTTGAGTGCGTCTTCTATTTCGGAGTTGTCTGTGCAATTTTTGTTACTTTCGAATAAGTATAGAAGCCTTTTTTGCTTGTTTTTTTTTTTACAGTTTACAAACATGAATACGTAAAAAAAACAAGAAGAAATTTCAAATTGAATGAGTCGTATTGTGTAATTTCAAGTACCCGGTTATGTCAAAACTGGTTTAGACTTGTATATAAGCACAAAATTAGATCATCATATTGCGTGTACAAAAAATTAATAAGAGGATTTCTTACGCGGTATACGGTTCAGTGATTGGATAGCTATTGAGCTCACTATTAGTTTTTTCAAGTTATTAGTCTATAACCGACAAAAAGTTAAACGTGTTTATTGAAAAAGATAATTGACATCGTTTATTCGGTTCAAAGAAGAAATTTAATTTACGCTTAGTCAATGTTTTCATCTTTAAGACCTCTCACTTTTTACATCCATACCCGAACAAACAAGTAAAAGCTACTGGCGTTACGTGATTAGGCTTATTCTCGGAAACCATGGCTTCTTACACACTTCATACGCAAAAAGCGCGCACGCGCACGTCTATTCTGACGCACAGCGTGAGCGCGATTTAGAAGAAGAAAAAAAAAGGTCGTACCAATATCGGTGGGCAGAGACTGCAGGCTATTTCGGTCGACGTTAAGATTGTTGAGATTGACGAGGTTACCTATCGTCACGGGCAGCTCGAGCAAAAAGTTTTCTGTGAGTATGAGCTCCTGGAGATTGACGCATTTACCAACGTTTATGTTCAGCACCGACAATCTGTTCTGATCGACTTTCATTATCGTTAGATTCGTCAATTCGCCTAGACCGTCAGGCAGTTTTTCTATTACGTTCTGCGAGAGGTGGAGATCCGTGAGAGACGTGAGACCACCGATTTCCTCAGGCAGATCTTCGAGACGGTTCTCAGAGACGTCCAGACAGACGAGAGTCGACAATTGGCCTATTTCTGGGGGCAAATGTTGCAACTGATTGTGATCCAGCCAGAGTTCCTGCAGCGCTGGCAGCTTGCCTATGTATGGGGGCTGTAAGTTTTTGAGACAAAATACGGTTATTTGAAGGCAGGATTGAATAAATTTATTGATTTTATTGTTATTTTTATGAAACTGTCAAATTGACGTTTTGTAAAATAATAAAAGCTAGTAGACAGACGTCAAAAACTAATACTTTAAAATCCGAGAGACAGCATATCCGGAGCGATAATCGTCGTTTAAACTGAATGATACTCTATTTTTACTTCTATTTCTATTTATATTCCAAAACATTTTAAAAAGTTGTGATTTACTGATAATAACTGTTATCAAATATTCAACGCTATTCAAGCGAACAAATGAAAATAGATTCACACTTTAACAAGAACGTGTTAATTACCAACTTTTCATCAAAACAATCAAGTACAGCCCATTTATTAAATCCTTATAATGCTGACAGATTGCTTAAACGATCTTCTTCCGCGCTGTGTATTATGTACTTTAAAAGAGCTCAAATATTTAACAGTTAACAAAAGTAAACAGACCGATAACGGGAATTACAAAGTTTCGTAATATATAAAGCAAGCAAAGAAATTTCGCTCAGCCTTAGATGCCGAGTCACCTCATCAAGCACGGAATTAACTCGCCAACTTTCGTACATCTTCTTAAAGATAATGTCGGGCGCGTTACGCTATGGAATATATATTATATACGATGGAACACGAATATAACATTGCCGCGAGCGAATTCCGATCGATGAAATGCGCTGGATCGAAAAGAGAAATTACCAATTCTTCGATGTCATTGTCGCCAAGGTCTAGCCTTTCCAACTTTTTCAGATTCGAAAGACTTTCGGGTAATGTCTTGAGCAGGTTTTCCCTCAGCTCCAGTGACTGTAGCGCCTCGAGACTGAAATAGAACGGAACGCCAATGTTTAACAAATTTCTAAAAGCAGCCACGGATATTAATCTAGTTTGATTTCCAGGAGGTGCTGGGGAATTCAGAGCGGCAAGTACTTTTGTTTGAACTGCGTTTATTTTCAGTAATTTTACTAGTTATGATGATTCAATCTCGAATTAGGTGGAGCAATAAACTATTATACATTGCAATGGTAGAAATAACAAACAATTGTACTTTGTACTGATAAAAATAACTGTGTAGGATATACGATGATGTAAAACTAATGTGGCTGCTCTTTTCTAGGCTAATATTGTCTTGGCTATAATTTAAAAACGTGACGAAGCTTTTTTTCTATTTAGCCAGGCCGAGTAGAACAAACAATGACTTACCCTCCGAAATTTGGCGGCAACTGTGACAGCGACATGTCGTTGAGGCCAAGGACTGTCAAATTCTTCAGCTCCACGAACCCGGAAGGGAGCCTGAAAAACATAATACTTTAAGCTAGTCTTCAACTTTTTTAGAGCACCCTCTCTAGCATGCTACTTTTTGAATTTTAATGAGATGGCACTCCTAACTAGCTCTCGCACATGCAAAATTCTCTCCTGGAAAACTTTACTAATGACTGTCGTGAGTGAGTAAGAGTTCGAACGTGTGTGGATGTCTATGTATATGTGTGTGTGAAAAGTCGTGTTATTGCTGGCTACTATCATATGCACAATTGTATTAATAAAAGAAAAAAAAGAATTTTAATAATAAAAATTACTCGAAAAAATTGGGCGAAAGCTGGAGTATGTAATAAAACTTGTGAAAATGTAAAAATAATATTACTGTTGTAAAAATCACTGACTTATTAAGAAAATGGAAGGAATTGTTAATATAAATTCTCTCAACTATAACTCAAATCGACTGAACTTTTTGTAATAATTCTCACCAAATAACTTTTCAATTTAAATCAACCTTTTATCTGAAAGCAACATTGCATCCATTTTAACACAGAATTGTTGTTTGTATAATGTATTTGAGCAACTCGACGTTTACAGCAAAAGATTGTAAAATAAAAATAAGCCTACGTTTACACATGGAAAATGTGCTCTCTGGGGTTGAAATAATTCAATTGTTTTATCGTTTGAAGCAGATAAAATATTTTTATAAAAAGTACAGCTGAATGAAAAATAAAATACTTTGTGCATTATTTTGCTTTTATATTTTTGCAGAATTAAAAGTGAAAATAAATATATGCATATTTCTTTTATAAATATATATATATATTATTTTTGTAACTTTGCAATTTAAATTTTCATATTTTAATAAATGAAAAGTAATCAGTCAAAGCTAAAAATCCAACATTCGTGCAGGCTTTCAACCAAAAATTAAAATCTCTGCAAAAAATAAACTTTCAATTATGAAAATAAAAAAAAAGTTCAACATATCCATCATTATTTCAACCCCAGCTGTATATATCATTACAGCCACGTCGCCGACAGCAAACGACGGACAAAAACTGCGCACCATCCGCAAAAAAACTATATCATCTTGGAGAAAAAAGAATCACCTGGGTATGGGATTGCTGCTGAAGTCGGCAACTTGCAGCGAGTGCAGGTTTTTGATGTTCTCCGGTATTTCTGGTATCTCTGTAACACAAAAACAGAACGAAAAAACGCATGAGTCGTCAATCAAGCATCAATTGACGCAATTGCCGCATTACGTCGCGCTCACATACACTTATATATCTATATTACATTCCGGGCACGCGCGCGCAGGTGCGCGTCCGATCGCCGCCGAGGAAGAATTCTCCGCGTTTTCTCGGCCTCGAGAGCGCATCGATATATATCCTACATAGTTGCATAAGAGTCGCGCCGCACGCGACTTCCTCGACGAAGCGTCTTTTTGCCTTCGGCTGCGATTGAATTCGCGCCGTGAGAAAAAAGAAGGCAAGTAGAGGAGGGAGATGCACACCGCCGCGGCGGTTGAGATATTTCCGTGCAGCGCGTGCGAGAAGTATTTGAGCGCACGAGATTAGCCGCGTGTCGATAAGTGCTGCTCTGTACGTGCGGGTATGGTTTGATTGCTCGACTATGCCGCGGGGATTGTGATACGCGGGAGAGTATCCTTTTATGGTTAATAAATATGTAGCTCGGACTGTTGCTTGCGCAATGTTTGCATATACGATGTTTTAATGGGTCGGATAATTGAAATTCTATGTATAGTATATATATACATGTATTGAAAATGATTAAAAATCACTTTTCGCGCGATAATACGCAGACATTTCGATAATTAAGATCACATGTATATGCGAGTAATAAGCCTTTGTTCTTAGGTGAAATTAATTTGTAATACGAGACAATCGATAATATGATATGTAGATGTAAACCTGTTCATATGTAGGAAGTAATATCGGTTACTCATATTACAATAACTTCATTGCTATAATGAATTTACAAAGAGATTAGTTTCGAGCGTGCGCAACAAATAATGTTTCCACCGTTTAGCACTAACGAATTGCATGCTAGTAGAAATGTACAGGATTACAGATATAATATTGGTAAGTTTTTAAATGAATGTAAAATGTCAGTGTAATGTACACACTATTGCAAAGTGTAAACTAATAGTTCACTGTATATGTATTTATAGATACAATTGAAAGTGCCTAAATGATGGTAACATGTCAACATATTTGTAATTGTGTATAAATTTATTAGGTATATCAAAATTTTTTCAAATTTTTAATTAAAAATAAAATTTTAACCAAAAAAAAAAAATAAAAATGTTTTACGAGTTTCAGCGTAACTGAAAAATTTTCATTTCAAAATAAATTAAAAACTTTTTTACATCAAATAATCCCCCCCATCCTTGCAACATCGTTCGCCCAAGCATTATAAAAATATAAACATCATTAATCAAATAAAAATTCCCCTCTGTAACGAATTCCAGCATCATAGCTCTAAACCTGGTGCACTATCATTACAACAATATTAAAAGCCGCGCGCGTACGGAAATAAAAGGAGAAACATCGCATATACACACCTTTCAGCTAGCCTCCGCTCATTTCACAACCTGTATACCCGCGCAAGGCTTCCCCCTCATCGTCGCGCTTACGGAATATAATGTTTTGAAAATCCACCGTCCATTCATAAAAGCGACGCCCGCCCAAGAGAACTCTTACAGCTACGATCAACAGAAGCCTCTTAAAAATGTGAGCGAGACAGAGATACATGTAATAAAGGAGAGTCGTATAGCGTGCGCATGAGTCAGCCAGCTGCGCGTGCGCGCGCCTGGGTAGGCAAGGCGGAGCGCCAGTTCCTTTTCATTTATTCATCGGATAAAAATGTCAATTCGCCACATTCCGATCGCTATGCCGCCGCCGCAGGCAGCGGATGACGGCTGTGTGCGCTCGAGATAACGAGCTTTCGGTGATTTAATGCGCGTGCACGTATAGTATGTACACGTCGAAGCGGTGGTGTGGCGTATTTACGATGGGTTTCGTCTAATGAGCGTAACGAGTCGAGTTGATAAGAGAGAAAGGTGAGAGCCAAAGGCTCGGGGAGTTCGATTTTCGAATGCGCTCTTTGCCGGCAGCAGCAGCAGCAGCAGTGCGATAAACGAGTAATGATTTCCGACAATAAAGGTGTGAATCTATTGGTTTACCTATTTTTAGGGAGACCCCGTCAGAGATAATTGGCTTGATTAAATTTTTCGAGAATCTTCGATCGTGTTTTATCGTAATTCTGGACGATAAAATTTACTGTGTACACGAATAATAAAGTTCTATATTATAGCGCATGTGTATTTATTTAATGATGAAGTGAAAGAGATACACGTTTAGAGTGAATGGAGGAGAAACCGTTAAATGGTTTGCATGTTACTTGTAATAACGAGTTAGCGTGATGTAAGATTTATTTTTATGCCAAATTAATTGACATGAGAACATCACTGAATAAGCGAGGCAATACCCTCAGCTTTTTTCTTCAAAGGCATATCGTTGGATCCGATAAGCGAATGATTATTGTGTCAATGAAATGCACGAATCCCATTAATAAATTTACATTTATATAGCACGACAGATTTGTGACTAAAAGGAGGAAACAAAATAAACCTGCATCAAAGGTGAAAATAAAATGAATGGTATTGGAAAAATGAAATGTTTACGCGCTCGAGAATTAAATTGAACTCGCTGCTAGCTTCTATTTTGTGACTCGTTTTTCTCGTTTTTCCTATGTTTGTATTCAATTTGATCGCAACAAGAGCCGAATGAAAACTAAATGAATAATGCTTTGCAGTAAAATTCAACAACGCAGGTCTAAACTAAAATAGTACATTTTTTTTATAGAGCAGTCGCCGTAGCTACAAACTTTCGAAAAATAAAAATCAAAGTAATATAAATCACAAACCTATATAATAAAAGCAGCCACACAAAAAAGTTCGAAATCGAATACCAATACCCTATAAATTCCTCACCCATGCCGTCAACACCAATAACTCTACAAAATCATAAGCAACAGCTCCTCGCGTGCCTCGAATCATCATCTCTATTTACTCTTCTCCAGCACCGTTTCGCGCACGCGTCTCTCGTCGGCTTGTTTGCTCGTTCGATTTGCGAGGCGCGCGCGTGGCCTGCTATATACGAGATTTCGGATTTGTACAAATTAATTAACATGTGTGCTCACGAAGGGGAGCGACTAACACAACGCGCGTGGGCGTGAGCCCGCGGTTTACGATGTGCGAGCGCACGCATATGCGGTTGCCGCGGTGAGATCTTTCGTTTGTTTGCACTCGTGAGAGAGAGAACGCGCATTTTGGTGCGCGGAATATATATATGTATAGTCTGAGTGCGGTGGAATTAAAATCCAGAGGTGATGGAGAGGAGTTAATTTTGCAGATGCGGGCTCGCACGAGAGTGATTTTAACGAATGAGGTTATTCGGGACGAGGAAAAAGAGCTGGAAAATGTTGTGCAAATGATTAACGATGTTCGTTTTAATTTTATTTTAATTTAAATGAATTAATTTACGGCTTTAAACGTAGCTTCACTCTTATACTGTGACCTACCACTATTCGCGTACTTCATTCTTTTTTAGAAAATTTTTTCGAAAATTATTCTCCATCTTGTACCCAAGACCAACAAGAGCACACTCCAGCGAATCCAGCTTTTCTCCAAGTTTCATTTCCACTATCATCCTCGCAGAGAGAAAAAAAAAGAGTTTAAGAAGAACCCCGCCAACAAAAGCACCGTCCCTCGACTTTTGTTCCTCCTCCGCGAGGAGATTGTCCTGCGCGAGACAATGGCAGAGTAGCCCGAAAAGCTGCATCGTCGTCGCGATAAAACTTCAAAGCTGTCTATATATACGAAGGGAAAAGTCACCGCCGTAACCAGTGGCAATTGATTTTATCGAGAAAGCGAATAAAAAGTGTGCGTAGAACGGACGTACGTAAGAAAACGCAGAGAGCGCAGAGAGGAAGCTGGTCGTCGCAGGCCTCTCTTATTCTTTTCTCGTTTTACGTAAGTATCATCGCATCGCGCTCGGGAGGGACGTTCTTGAGAGACACTTGCGCGCGAGGCACTTGAGCGATTTAGAATTGCGATCCGTCTATGAGCGTTATTTTTATCCTGTATTCCCCGAGGACGCGGCGACGTGCTGTGCTCGCGTTCATCGATGCGACAAGCCCATTTCTGCCGCCGCGAGAGGATTTGCGAGCGACGAAGTTGAGCATGCAATGAGCGTAATTCACATTTTATTGTAGAAAAATGATGTATTGGTTTCCTGTTTTTTTTTTTTATTTTGAATGTTTTTATGTGCAAAGATGCGCAAGATTTTAATGATTTTTTTTTATTTATCATTTCGAGGACGTGCGCAGTATAGTATAGTGCGGTGCTGTAGAACGAGCCCTTGATATTTTCTATATCATTTTTTATTTACTGCACGAGCGTGTATTACGCAGCTTCGGCTCATGAATTTTATAAAAGTTCGCTATACGTTTCTGACCCCAATGATGAAACCAGTCACCCGCATTTTACTCCCATGGGCGTCCCGAGGTTCTCTCTCCGAAGCTATATAACGTATAAGCTCGAGTTATCGTATGACATTTTCAGAATATTCAATGAAAATTGATTTTGATATGAAAATTGACAGGGCGAAAGTGGAACGTCGTCGACGCGGGGAATTTTAAAAAATGCGCGATCCACGAGAAAGTAAATAGGATTTGTTCCGAACTTTTGTTGGAAATTGAAAATTTTTCGCAGCTCACAGTAAAAAAGCAATCGCAGAGGAGAATAAAACAGATTCCGCAGTATCGTTTAATGGGATTGTATAACTTTTGAATAACCTTTTCTGTATAACTTCCAGTTATTTTAACACTGTAGAGAGTGTATAAACCATATTTCCTCTAGTATTTTCGTTCAAATATAGCATACCCATCGTCATCCATTCTCATTGCTCCATTATTATTCCCTTATAAGGCAGGAATATTCCCACAAATATAAAAATTCCTTCCTTTTGTGGTATCAGCATACGCCCGTACACAAGCCACCCTCGTCCTATCTCTCACCAGCCAGATAAAAAAGTCAATCCCACTCAAGTGAAAACTCGATCGCCCGCAATCTTCTTTCCACCGCTATACTCCGACAGAGAGACGCGCGAGGGCGGGCGGACGAGTGAGCGAGCGCTAACTTCCAACTCAATTTACCAATCCCCTTTCTCTCTATCTCTCTCCCTCTCCACTCGACAAGACGAAAACAACTTTCAGTTCCGAAACCTTATGCCCTTACCCGGCCAGCTAAGCGCTGTGCGAACGCGAGCGAGCGAGCGCGTTTACGCCGCGTAATGACAGTAGTATAGCAGCTCGGCCGGGCAATTACAACAAACCGTGATTCCGCCGTCGGACGTAGAACACAGGAATTCCCCTCTGTTTTCCCCCCTCCTACTCCTTTACCGTCTGTCGCCAGCTAGCCCTTCTTCCTCTCTCGCTCGCTTGCTTTTTTCCGAGGAGCGGTTAAGTACGCGTATATATACATGTACATGTATATATACACAGACTTGGTAGCTCGCAAATTGACAATACCGTACGTTGTATTATACGGTCGCAGCTTGCATATATTGTATGCGAACCACGCTCGCCGAAAAATAAGGCGCGCGCGCTTTTTTGTTAATGTAGAGGAGAAATTTTCCGTGGTACGTATATAAAGCGCACGCCACGGAAACAAAAGTTAATATCGCGAGGAGGAAAATTTTCATTCGCTGCATATATAGTACAGTGCAACCTTATTGCGGTCTGTGGCGGAGGCGAATATTCATGTTTTGAGAAAAAGTTAGAGCTTTTAATGGACGAGCGCGGAGGGGATAGAGATGGCAAAACAAATATTGGGTCGACACATATCTTATTCGCTTTTTTTTTCGCTGTTACATATATACATATAGATTGTGTAGTCTAGGCAAGCAAAACACCGCGGGAATGGTAAACGAAGAGTAATGAAAAACAATGAATAAATATTGACACGATCAACAATAAACATGTTCCTCGGGAAAAAAAGCCACACGCGTCCAACTATACAACGTTTATATAAATAGAAATGTTTTATTGAAAGGTGTGTTCCAATTGACTATCGGCGTATACTGCAGATTCGGCGAAATATTATGTAGAACTCTTTTTCCATATTTGCATTTGGTTATTTAGCCGCTGAAAATGGCTATAATTGAGTTGGAAGAAAGAGTTTGTATAAAGGCTACCGCGCACGGTAATTAAATGCCACACGGCGAGCGCGCGCGACTGTAAGTCGACAATTATTTTCTAAAGTAGTTGCGTCCCTGAACTTCTGCAAGAGAGAGCGAGAGAGACTTTTGCGGCAAGTGTTTATTACTCTATTAGGTACCGCAAGAACTTTGATAGTTGACAAAACTTTCATTCACTGCTTACTCAACCCGCGAATTATGTGGTAAACATATACTAAATGAAATTTAACTTATTAAGCTTATCTATTTATAAATATTATAATTCATTCAAATCAACTATACGAAAAATAAATACTTATTTTTTCCACAAAAGGATATCGGAGAATTTATCGTCGAATCGTTCTCTCCCCGCAGTCGAAAATCAAATCTGACGTCAGGTCGGAGACACGTACATATTAACGATTCCCCGTGACTTCTCCTGCGTGCGGCGCGCGCTCGCCCCTGAGTCACGTTATTTTTTTACCATGCCATCCTCGTATAAATCGTATGCTCGTCGATCCCAAAGTTTCTTGACCGCGCTGCGTGCCGCCAACTCGCGACTATACAATACCGAACTTATTATACGCACGGAGAGGCAGGCACGTCTAAGTGAGCCCAATTTCCTGCGCAAATATAAAAATCCCCCGACTGAAATTGCCCCGTCTTCTTTATAGACGCGACAGTCGTCCTCGGAGTATTAATTACAAACCAAAACGAAAGGTATACGTTGTACGTGATGACATCGATTCCCTCCGTTATATATACCAACTCTGTGAAGCGAGAGAGGCGAATCGAAAAAGCAACAACCCGCTCTTTCGCCGCTCTATTTCCCGAGATGTATATGCCCCGCCTCCGTCGTCGTCGTCGCTTTTCTCCCGGAAAACGAGACGCCTCCGGGGATTCCCTACACTCGAACCTTGACACTCATATATACGTATACACTGGCCGGTCATTTCGCGATTGCCAGCGCGACCGCCAGTATCTCGTTTGCTTAATGGGAGAGCAGCAGAAGCGAGCGCGGGCAGTAGTTTTTTATATATACACGCCAGTGCGCGAACTTGGCTTTGAATTCGAATGGACGATGAGTGGGTCTTTCGGCACAAGTTTTATGCGAGTCGCGAAGTTTAGTTGAGCGTGAGTTCTCGTAATCTTGGAGAGAGAGAGAGAGAGGGAAGAGGATGAGTGAGAGGATGGTGTACGCGCGATTTAATCCGGGAGTGGCTCGCTCGCCGTAGTTGCGTTTGTTAAAAATTGAAGTTACGAGCTTAAAAGTTCTGTAAAAGTCGTGATGCGCGTTATTTAATCCTTCGGTAACTTTTAAGAGCATTGAAAAATTTAGAAGGATTATGACGGAGTTCAATCGTATTTCTCAAATTGCTCGGAAAATGTGTTATTCATCGTTTCACCTTTCAATGCGATACTCTTTTAATTGTTAATAAAAATACGAAAGGGAGACCATTTCCCCATTCACGAGCCCCCGCCAACAGAACTATATCACTCTCATCCCCAACGTAAAAAAAAGAGAAACATTTTTATCGAATAAAATCCCTCGCCGTGTACACCACCGTCGTCGTGTTCCAGCACACCGTGATGTGACACACAAAAACCAGTCGGCCGTGTCTATGGCCTCCCGACTCGATGGGGGAAAAGCTTGCACACATTTTCAGCCCCGACTAAAAGTCGGAAGTGCCGGACTGAAAATCGATGATATTTCAATCCAACGAGTAGCAGCAGCCTGCGAGCGCGTCGATAAAACAGTCCACACGCAAAAGCTGCTGCCTGCACGCGCGATAGTCGTCCCTCTCGGTCTAATAAAACGGCGAAACAATGCGCCGGCTGAATTGAAATTCATTGTTGTCCTGTGCTCGTCTATTTTTGCAGCGGGGCGATACATAGCCGCACACGTTATACTTGCGTGCAGAGCGAGAGCAGCTTTTATTACATTACGAGACGATCGATTCGCCAATAATTATCCGCGCATCGGGTTTTTTGTTTCGCGCGTTGTATTATACACTTCGTCGCCGCGTTGTCAAGCTGCGGGAGGAATTTTCGTTATTTTTCGGGGTCGGAGAATTTTTTTTTTAGCGCATAATTTGAAATGCAGAGTAGGGGGTGGGCCGTATAAATTGGATATTCCTACTTTGCATATTTCCGATATAATTCTTTATTTGGCGCCGTGCGGTAAATTATGTCACGCGGCACCTAATAAACTTACACGCGCCGCTGGTTTTCATTTTTCACAGAGGGAAATATAATTCGCTCGCTATTATTATTATCCTTTGACGAAAGAGAAACCCTGCGCTTATTTCCACTTAACAATGCGGCAATTATAATAAAGCATTTCGAAAACTTATATACATATACACACGCGGCGACGGCATTGAAAAAACCATACAATTAACGCGCTTTAAATTCCTTGCCAAGGCCGACCCCGTAACCTCGAGAGTCCCATATCTATATATACTACTACACTCCTCCTTTTACAGTCGCTTACTTAAACCCCACTCGGCAATCCAAAACCTCCCCATTCATCCGTCAAAACAATAGACCCCTTTTATACACTCGACTCTCTCTCTCTCTCACCGTTGCCACCACCGCGCGTCGACGCATATTCCCCTGCGGCTCGCACGCACTTCATTATACACGACCCAGCACGCGCGCGTATCTATACTCGTATAAAAACGAAAAATCAAACTCCTGATTTTCCCGGGAGTTTTCAGAGGGAACGCAGTGAATGTTCAACCCCGACCACGGCGACGGTGCGGCATGTGTCTCCCCCTGTTCCGTGCGTCGCGTTCCGCTTAGTGCTTCCACATTACGAGCGACCTACTTTCGAGACGCGCGCAGAGCTGAGCGAATAACGCTCGTGTATCGTACGTCGGCGACGAGCTCTCTCCGTGCGACAGAAAATTTTTCCTCTCCCATCTTTTTTTCCATGTAGGTATATCGTGTATAGGTACGATGGGTAGGAGGCTAAATTTCATTCACGTCCGCGCGACCGCTCGATACTACAACGATTTAACGCGATTCTGTCCGTTAGACAAAGGATATATTCTGCCGCCCCTGTACACCATACATTAAAAAAAGCAACTTTGTTATAGTAACGCGTACGTAGGTACACCGCCATTATTTTTCCTCTCGGTAGCATGAGCGCGCGATTTTTCAACGCGCGCTTTTAAAATGATAAATCACCAGCAGCCAAAGCAAACCTGCGCAGACGGCTGCTACACTCTCGCGTTCAATAAATATCCCGAGCGCGCGCCCGCGTGTATTTTTTTTCGCGGTATCGGGCGTCAAGTGCGCTTGTGTATTCGACTCTCTCGGTTCGAGTGAGAGGGCTTATATTAAGCCGTATCGAGCGTACGATACGTACATATCTGTGAGTTTTTATTCCCGGTCAAAATTCTAGGTCAGAGCACGCGCGACGCGTGGGCGGTTTTATAATGCGCGCGGGCCAGCAGCGAAGTTTCATGAACCCGGGGGAGAGTCGAAAGAGAGGACCTGTTGCCACATAGTGGGAAGCCTGTTGTGTGTGTATATATTCTTCCTCGAATTCTTCGTGTGTGTGGGTGGGTGGGTGGGTCGTTTGGAGGGGCGGGGTAGAGAGGATGTACACTTTAGAGCGTGAAATGCACATACGCCGGGGGAGCGTGAAATATTTTGCAAGCGCGAGGGTTGAAATATGGGTAATCGGGCTCGCCGAGCTGGAAAATCACCGG
>JAPYZO010000765.1:0-48676 GCA_030522905.1 Torymus flavipes | reverse complement strand
AAACCTTTCCATACCCCCTAACATCTCTCTACCTCCGAAAAACCAACATCTAATCCGCGAACTTTCGCAGGCCCGGCCAGCGTCGGAAGCGGCGGCGGAAGTAACGGAAGGACCGCCGGCGTCGGCTCGAACGGCAATAGTAGCAGCAGTAGCAGCAGCGGTAGCTGCGGCGGCGGTGGTAACGGGAAGCAGCGCCGCTCGCGGACGAATTTCACGCTGGAGCAGCTCGCCGAACTGGAGAGGCTGTTCGACGAGACCCACTACCCGGACGCGTTCATGCGCGAGGAGCTGAGCCAGCGACTCGGTCTCAGCGAGGCGCGCGTCCAGGTCTGGTTTCAGAATCGTCGCGCCAAGTGTCGCAAGCACGAGAGCCAACTGCACAAGGGTAAGTTTGCATATGATAATTCGGGGCCGTTGGACGCAGGGGGGTGGAAAAAGGACATTCTTGAGGTTTCGAAGCATCTTTTAAGTTATTTGATTTTTGCTTACTCGCGCAAACTTTGAAAATACACACTCTTTTCGGAGCGTTAGTAAGTTTTTTCTATTATATACTTTTACAAAAATAAACAAAAATAAATGATCAAGGAAATGTACGAGTGACTAAAAAATTATTTTTCATATGGTCTTAACTGAAAGTAACATTGACGGTGATACCACAATACCAAACGGATATTCAACTGAAAAGCTCATAAAAAGGATATTTCATTAACCATTCCAGGTGTCTCCGGCGGCATGGTCCTCGCTCCGCGGAGCCCACCGACGAGCCTTGAGCCCTGCCGCGTAGCACCTTACCTCCCAGCGCTACGTCTCCACCCTCAAATCCAGTCGGCAGCGTCGAACGCCGCCGTGGCCGCAGCCGCCGCCGCAGCGGCTTCGAGCTCAGCATTCGACCCAGCAGTGCTTCACTACGCGGCTGCAGGTGGCCTCTTCTGCCTGCCCCATCCGACGCCAACGAGTGCAGCCGTCGCCGCGACTACCGCCTCGGCGCACTCTCTGGGGTTGGCCGCCTCGCTGGCTGCTGCCGCCGCCTCCAGCCGCTCCAAGAGCAGCAGCATCGCCGATCTGAGGCTCAAGGCGAGGAGGCATCAGGAGGCACTAGGCCTCGAGAGGCCCGCGTAAGTGCGAGATGGATGCGAAGCTGGATGTATGTGTCTTTGGATGCGAGAAGGCTCGAATGGTACTTAGGAACGGCTTAGCAAATTGCACTATTCGTTGGGTTCATGGTTTTTGTTTTGTTTTTTGTTTTTTATGAAAAATGTAGGGTAGATGACTGTTTTACGGTTAGCGATTTTTTTGTGTATAGCTATATTGGAAAGTATTGCGTTTGGATGGTGGGAAATATTATTGGATAAGGTCGAAATTTAAAAAAAAACTATGAGGAGATATCAATGTTAATTGTTATATGTAAATGGTGTATATATACTTTCGGTTTAATGCCAACGTCACTAGTTATTTCTACACCGCACGTTATTAAGTCACTATTATGCCGATCGATACGTAAGTACTATTCGAGGTGAATATTGAACGAATGTCGGAAATTTCAGTTGTATCGGTACGTGTTTGAGCCAGTGAACGATGATAGGTACACTGTGGTAATTATATTTTTATTGCTAAACCGAAATTGTTTATGCATGAAATGCTATAAGTACGCACCTTAACAATGCTTTCGAATGATTCACCAAGTCGTTCAATGACTCCGGCAAGTAAGATACAGCAATGAATTTGTATAAACGAACGAAAAAAATAAAGGCTAAGCGTGTTGAAAATGTGTCGTGTATTATACGTGTACGAATTGACGTCGTGAAGGGAAAGAGAGATAATTCAATCGTGATTTAACGCTCACTCCCCAAACACTTGTTCGCTGCGCAAAAAGGTACGTGGGTATACGTAAAGATGACCTTTCGAAGAAGGCAGGCGGATTCTCGACAAAGGACGATACATGTGCTGCTCGGATTTAATGGAAGTGTACTGTGATGATTCTATACTAGTCGCATGCTATATTAGCTCTGTGCGATTTTGCTCCGAAAAACCAAAGATTTCGTTCGGTTCCTTTTGATTATATGATAGTAGCTTTTAGAGAACGACTTGTTAGATTTTATTTAAGGATAAGTATATTTGTAGCTTTATGAATTTGTAAGTATTATAAAAATTTGCAATGATCGCTGCGAGAATGTTTGATTATTTCATCATGATTATTTTGTGATAAATATTTATTTATGTATTTATTTATTTGCGAGCTGTATGTAAAAACAAAAAATAGAGGTCAATAACTGTTCCGTGGATTCGTCGAGTTCAACAGTAAAGAATAATGAATATAGATATATATATATATACACAACTATACATACGTCAGTGGTGTAATTTACTTTTTTTAAGTGTGAATTTTGTAACGAAAACGATTCAGACCGTAGTTTTTCAAAGTGTGCAGTATATAAATTCAGTCCCCGCGAATGTGCAAGACAAAGCAATACCGAGACTCTCGAGAGATAAATTATCATACACAAGCATATTGTTTCTCTTAGTTTTTATCCGAAACCAAGTGTCTGCTTAAAAAATGTCAATGGCTAATATTGCATACCTTGTAAATTAAAAGCAAAAAAGCAAAAAACGTATGTAACTCTGATAATAATAAATAAAAAATTGTCTTATTGAATAAAAAAAGCTGTAGTTAAAAAAGCAACACAAGTCCAGCTTTTATTATCTCACGATTCTTCTCCAAGCCTTTTCCGCTCCTCCACCCAAATCGATTTCCACCTCACCTAGCGAAAGCACACGTGCCACGCTTCCTCCGAATTTCCTCTCGCGCGGAAAAAGCGCGAAACCGAGCGCGAAAAACGTTGCTACAGAGAGAGGGAGAGAGAGAGAGAGAGCAGCAGCATGTCGCACACACACCCCCGTTTGCTGTTGCAATAAGCGCGCGAACGAGAGAGTACACAGCTCGTCAGAGCCCGCCGCCGTGATTTCCGAACAAACACGCGCTCCGCGCGTCGCAAAGACCGTCTCGTGCATGCAGTGTATACGTGTATTTACCGATGGCGAAACCGATTGGCAATCGTGCGCGAGAGCCCGAGAGGTGAACGATAAATATATATGTATACAATGAACCGTCGTGTGTTTCGCCTTTCAGAGGCGATTTCATTGAAAAACAATAATAAATGTGAATTATCAAGGGTTTGATTGATTAATATGTCATATTAATATCGCACACTCGTTATTTTCGCGAACGACAAAAATTCATTACACGAGTCTGCTCGGCCGATCGATCATATTACCCGCGCGCTAGAACCGTAAACCAGCATTACTATCAATTTCCAACTTTCGTCGTGAACCAGCAGATCTTGGGAAAAACACGCGCAGGCAGAACGTCCGATGACGAAAAAGCGCAAGGAAGAATGATTCAGAGCGGCGGAGCTAGGCGAAAAGTGAACTAGCACTGCTGCTCTCGGCCAGTGGCGAGTGTAGGTGGCGAGGGGATGACTTTTCTCTCTCACTCTCGCTACACTCGGGGCGCTAATGCAATAACGCGGCGGGCGCGGATAAATCAAGCGGCGGCAGCGGCGTCGTCCTGCAACAACAGCGGCAAGCTGGTAATCGCGTTACGCCGTCATCCGCTCTCCCCCCGCCTCCGATCCCCGGGGGTACCGTTATACACCCCGGCTCTGTGCGCCTCTATAACATACATATATATAAGTATATATATATGTGCGCGAGGTCGCGACATTAATATACGAGCGAGCGAGCGTTCGCGCGAATTACTAACAACCGACTGCTCGCGGATGTGCTCTTCTTCTTCTGCTTCTTTTTGACGCTAGTGCAATGTGTATAGGGCTCTCCTTTCGAATTTTCAATTAATCGTGCGAAGCTAAAGCGGTGTGCAGTGCTACAGCCTTGATTGCGTTTAGTTTGCCTTTCGGATTTTGCGCTGTTTAGGGAGCGGTAGGTTTGGTTTTGCGTTTTATGCGGTATGGTTGATGTATGTGGAGGGTTCCCGTGTTTGGTCATAGATTATTTTCATATTGACTTGAAACAGCAGATAACAAAGAAAATCTCCGAAACATTAACAACGTGTATTCCGCGCAAAAATATGCTAAAGAACTATAAGTAACGCATTCTTAACTGGCTAACTGCTTATAGCACGGTTCTCTTCGTTTTTTGCAACAAAACTATGGCGACAAGGAATTCTTCAGAAAATTACACACCAGATGTTGTTTGCGGGGGTTTTATGGAGCCTAATTTGATTCAATTTCAAAAATTATTTTTCGAATCTGCAACCCCCCGAGGGTTTAGAAAATAGAGATTGACGGGGGCAATTTTGC
Organism: Torymus flavipes; assembly: GCA_030522905.1. Classification (NCBI taxonomy): domain Eukaryota; kingdom Metazoa; phylum Arthropoda; class Insecta; order Hymenoptera; family Torymidae; genus Torymus; species Torymus flavipes. The sequence goes on along the minus strand of JAPYZO010000765.1, from coordinate 44,360 downwards.
TCATGCGTAACCACTTCAACCCTTAAAACAGAATTAAACCAAGTAAATAATGCGACTTAATACCTTCTCCGCAGCCAAACATAAATTGCGGCGAGAGAAGAGCGATTACAATCCACGGGTTATATAAGTATACACAAACGAGAAAAAAATCCGACACCTCCGAAACTTTCTTCTCTCCACCTAAGGAAGACGAAGAAGAAGAAAGAGTCGAGCGTTGAGACGCGGGGAGTAGGCGTCGGCTCTCCCCATTTTATTTTCGCGGGCCGCCCGAGAGGGCAATCCTGCGGGACGGCTGAATAAAATAAAGAGATCCGAAACTCCAGGATAATTCGCGCGAAGGGGGAAAAGCCCCCGCGCTCGTTTTAATCCCGGACTTTTAAGAAGGCGCGGCCGTCTTTTTCTTCCAACCCCCTCCGCGTAAATTGGCTGTCGTTTGTACGGCTGGGGAGGAGCGAGCTGCGCGCGGGAGATGTAAAACGCGAGACAAATTGACCAAAAGAGGGAGTGGGGGTTGGTCGAGGACGCGGACGACGGACGAGAGAAGATATTTGGGTAATGTCGTGTTTGCATTAATGAATGAGGAAGAGGTCGGAAGGGTGTGAAGATATAGGATTATTGTTAAGTTGTAAGCGGATTTTGCATTGTTAATCACTTGAGAGATAATGAGGAAGCTGGTTTTCTGTCTATTCATTTCTCGCCTTCTCTGAATAATATAAGTAAACCAAACACACACTATTACTTACCTACATTCATATAACAATCAGCCGCAATACAATTCCGCTCAACCGCAGTCGCCACAGGCTGCGCAAGAAATACACGATGACTCAAGCGAACCGCGTGCTCTCGAGCTTTTTGCCACCGTGACACACAATATTCGAGAGAGAGAGAGAGAGAGCGGGACGAAGCGTGTAACTACAAAATAATACGCGGCGAGGGTCATCAATTATCAAGCGCCAACTACAACGACGACGCGCGGGAATATAATTGTCGGTCCCGCCGGCGGTTTTGCGCGCACGAGCTCAGCCTGCGGGGCGAACGACCTATTATTGTAGCGTATATACGCGCAATGTATACATATAGTGTGCGGGTGGCGAATGTAATACCATTGTAATGATTCATTCGAGTGCGGGACTTTGATAGTTCTGATTTTAAATTGATGCTGATTGAATTTTCTCTCGATTATTCTATATATCTCGCGATGCGAATGATTAAAGCGGTTGAATAACATGTTATTTTTTATCACCGTTCGAAGAGAGAACCGGGCCAAAGTCGACGCTCGAAGAAAGATACCTCCAATCTGAAATTCTACAATCTCTCCTGCAATCCGTCATTGTTTCCCCCGTTTCCCGAGCGAGGTTCGCTCGCAAATAATTGAAACCGAGTAGACCGCGCGCACGTGCATCGTGCCCTACGAGGCTCCGTGATTTAGATCTCGTTCGACTAATGCGAAACAATAACGGCGTACGATGGATGATCCACATTCTATTATTTAATCTTTAAAGTTTGTACGTACATCGGGAAGGATTTTATCGCTCACCATGAATAGCGTTGTTTTGTAAGGAAATAAGAAAGGATATTCAAACCGTAAAAAGTTGTGACAACATTAACAATTATTAAAACGACCAGATTTTTCCAACGACGAGCAAGACAGGGTCAGCAGAAAAAACTAAAGCGCTTGTCGTAGGCGAGAGCCGCGGGTCAGGGGTACATGAAGGAAGGAAGGAAGGAAGGAGGGGCGAAGCGCTTGCACGCGGGCCTTTACACCCCCGCCAGATATATCATCGCCTGGCAGTTATGTGTGTCATGAATTTTAGATTATCCTCGGATTAGATTAAGGGGCGGAGAACGAGCGAGCGAGCGAGAGAGAAAGAGCGGGATCGGCCCCTTGGACCAAATCAGTCAGGGACGACGCGGCGGCGGTGCGCGAGTGCCCCGCGCTGAATTTGATTTCGCCGTAAATCAGAACGCCGCTGTGTGGTCCTCTCATGCAAACTGCATATGGCCGAGGATATGGGTGTGGGTAGGTCTAGGTATATGATAAGATTGGTCCTTTTTGCGCGTCTGTATATAAGGCTTTCTCGATATATAGTAGTGCGAGGTTTTGAAATTTATACGAGGTGGAAGTTATTACTTTAATCTTTTTTTTTTCTTTCGTTCTATATGTGATGGTGAGAAGTTGATCACTAGTACAAATTAGAGATCTTATTAATATGTTTTTGACCTCGGGATAGGTATAAACACTAGACCAAATAATGGCTTTCAGCTTCCCACGAATATCAATTTTTAACTGTATTACATTCAAAGCTTTCTAAAATATAACCCAATTAAAAACAATTAATTTAACAGACTTACTAACGATAATATATAGCTATTCGAAGTATACTGCGTTACATTCCGGAGAATTACCTCATAAATTAAATTTTCGATAAATCATACATAAATTGCGGATGAAATCCACTACTTCCATCCCATTAGAAAAAATAAGAATTCCCGATCCCCATCTAGCATTGAGTTAAATAAATGGTCTCCAAATAGACATAGCAATTTAGACGGAAAAGTCGAAAAAAAGACACGCGCAAACTTTCGACAACATCCGAGCTGTGCAAAGCTCCTCTCCAAGACCGTAAAACTAGTCGCGAAGGGATTCTCCAGCTGGTGGAAGGCGGAAAAAGGATACACTCCCACTGAGAGAGAGAGAGAGCTGTAGCAAACGAGGAGCTAAACGGTGTTTCCGCCCCTGGGCAGACCCGATGTCGAATCAATTCGCGTAATAGTGTCGGGGCTCACTCGAATCCCCCCCCACACGGGCTACCCCACGGGAAGGAAAGAGAGAGAGAGAGACGACGACGACGACGACGACGATGACTGAACCGTATCCAACGGCGAGCGAGCATGAGAGAGAGAACTGCGTCGTATAAGTCCGGGGTCCAGGGGTTACGGGCCATTACCGCACCTGTCCCTCAACTCTCTCTCTCCCTTTAACGCGTACGGCGCACTAATGAAGAGAAGCAATCACTTAGAGAGCTAGCTCGTTCCGCTCACGAATACACTTACACACTGCGCGTATCCTTCCATCCTCGACCCCCAGCGTCGATTTCGGAATTATTCAATGATCGTTCCTCAGCGGAAGCTGCGGGAGAAAGAGTCTTTCCTCGGGCTCCAGCGAAGAGGTTTTGAGGAGAGAACAGCTGTAAGCAAGTTACGAGCGCCATGATTTTCAACACCCGTTGGAAAGAAGACTAGCAGAGAAAATGTGCATCTTGTTGTCGTTTTGGACAAGTGCTAGTTACGAAGTATATATTTTTTTACCTCATTTCTCTTATTGTGTTTTTAAGTATTAAGAAGGAATATGGGAACTGGAGATTGATAGGTATTAATTTAAAATTACATTTACTGTCAAGAATGTTTCTTTATTCTTTTTTTTTTTAGAAATAAAAATTTCGTTGCATTAAATAAACACTTTGAACTCCTAAATGAATTGCTCCTGACAAAAATATTTTCTGGTTTTAAAAAGTGTATTTTATCTGAAAAATATGTATTTAATTTAAAACTGGCACAATGTTTATAAATTCCAGTTTATTCGAAAAACCTATGCAAGTACCGTTTTATCATAATACTCATTCCATTCGCGTAGTTTCTTTTTTATTAATATTATGTTTTCTTGGCAAAAAATGAACGTTCCTTGGTATGACTTTCATTAAATTTGACTACAATTTTACAAATCCTACGCACTTGTTATTTACGAAAAAACTAAGGGTACTTTCAGAAACTTCATAAAATTCGTGTCCATCTTCATCTTCTTCTTTTCTATATATATAAACATATAAAGGAAAATAACTAACGAATAATCCACTTTTCCAATTGCCTAAGGGTTTGACTCGACAAACTCCACATTCTCTCACGTTCTCTCTCGACATTTCAATTAACCGTCGCTTGTCTCTTTTCGAAATTGACATCGAGATCGCACATTATTTTTTTCATCTAAATACATTATACTAACAATTCGAAAAAAGGTGCTCGAAGAAAATGAGAAATTCAATAATACAACTTTGTCTAAGTTCAAGTGGTAGATATATAAGCGCTGGACAGAAGAAAGCAGCTTCAGAGCTTGCGAGATGGCGTCGTTATTACGCGGAAAAAAGGGACGTATTTGTGTGTGTGTGTGTGTGTGTGTGTGTGTGTGTGCGTGCGTCCGTGTGTGATACATAGAAAAATTAAGAAGAAAGCGGCGTGGCCGACTTGGCTCCGACAGAGCCATACGTGTTATGTATACGCATCGAGCGTGCGCGAGTTCCGATGGCGCACACGCGAGCGCGAGATAGAGAGAACAATGCCCGATGCATAGGGATAAAGGGATGCATCAGGTACTAGGAACAGTCCTGAGTTCTCGTTCTTTGAAAAGAGAATGCACAGTTAATGCGTTTATACATTCATATACATAGGTATAATATATAAAAGAGAAAACAAAGATTTTTTATAGCATTTTTTAAAATATAAATCCCTTAATCTACTAGCTCTATATGTCATGTTAAAAAAAAGTAAAAAAATATTTAAAAATGACTTTAACTTAAATCACAGAAGGCTTTTTTAAAGAACAAGAACCCGTTCCCCACGCTGCCCGCACGAAAGTTACCATTAAGATAATACACACCATATATAATAATTACAATAATATAGCATTAATTAAGAAATATTATGTTAATAGTTATTTAACCATGTGAATGGCTCAGTCTATTACGCTAGTCTCATGCAACAACAACAATAATAAAAATACAACAATATATTTACTCGTGTGCTTGTCGTTTAAACGTCAATACGCGCCATTGGTACTCTTTTAATCACCCGTCGTATTTTTTTTTTAAATTATTTATTTAATTCTCTGGTTATCACCGAATACACATTACAACACATGTTCCCCCGCGAAATGAATTTCACCGATATTGCAATTGATTAACACACGCTTCCCTTATTTAAACATTTACTCTCTCGCTCACGAAATATATAAAAAAAATAATCTTCGAAAAATTTCCCACTATCCCAACTAAGCAATAAATCTCACACACTGTTCCCCCTTTGAACCATAATATTCTCAATATTTAATATTATTTATGTATAAATAGAAGATTTTACAATATTTTCAGGTTCACTTTAAAAATTTGCATCTTCCTTGACTGAGTTTTACATACGAGCCTGCCTCGCATCGACAGAAAGCCACATGTTCGACTTTGTAATGTTTCAACATTTTTTCCCCATTCAATTATGGAAAATCTCATTTCGATGGAAATGCAAGTAATTTTTGTTTTCCCTCGATAATAAAGTTATGTATTTACACTCGGCACGTATGAAAAAATATTAAGAATTTTCACGTTATTAATCTATATATTTTATTTTCACAGTTAGGTTTTTTTTTGTTAATCATGTCGTAAAAAATTTCATGGCAACTTCAGAACAACTCCGTATGAAATGTCATTACATTTAATATCTGTATACGATTAAATGAATAAACATCGAATGTTTTCTTTTATTACAATCGGACTTAGGAACTATGAAAGTATATAATACAAAATCGATGCAAAATCGATTGTCACTGACCCCGCGCGCGTGTAGTCAAAAATGCAAAAAGAGAACAATAATATACCACTCCATCCATAACACTACGATCCTATAAATCGCGTAATACATATGGCAGAAAGCGGTCGAGCTTCGAATGATTCGACAACTATGCGAGATATAGTAAAGTTACTTTATGTATATACATAACAGCTTTTTTTTAAATGAGAAAAAAAAACAAAACAAATGATCGATATAACACGTGCGAACAAAGAGATTGTAAATTTTCAACCGCCGGCGACTTATATTATAAAAACATGTGGCTTTACAAGTACGACGTTTACTGGCTCTTAAGTAATATAAAAAGTAGTAATATCACAAAAATTGGGCGCGGGCAGAGTTAGGATAGGACCAGTTTTTAAAGAGGGGGAACATTCGTAGGGAAATTGGCAATTTTCAAGTGCCAAATATTCGAACAATGGGATCATATTGGGAATCATCATCGGGCATTTGTTTCCCTAACGCTTAGCTCTGTCTCTCGTATGTACATATACTATAATGGAAAGTAACGGTATGCTGTACAAGTCGTAGAAAAAAAAAGAAAATACTTTTTATCGAATGTGCGTATTCGTTCTATAATTTTTTTAATAAAGAAAAAAAATCAGTTTTAACATTTACATAAAAAATGTTACTATTTTTCAAAAAAATAATTATACATACATAATCGCGTGTTTATAATATGCATAATAGAGATTCATACTAAAAAACTTGAGTACATCGTTCCATGGACGTTAAGTACCCCGTAACGCAAGTTACTATCATTACAAAAATGATCAATAATACCGTTCATCCAACATATTATCTCGCTTGCTCTAGCTATTATTCTCTGCCAGCTGATTTAATTTATTAATCAACTTTTTATTTGCAACAATGACTTATCGACAGCCATCGATTTATGCAAAAAATCTTGCTCTAAACATGGCTTTCAACTTATATTCAATGGTAAAAGAGAAATAAAAATTAAACGCATTCATCCCGTTGATAAAAGTTCTATAGAAATGTCTTATCCGAGATTTTTTTTAGCAGACAGTGAAATTATCATCATGTCACACAACTTTCTCTTGTTTCATTTTGCTCTTTTGTATGTTTTCCTTTTTTCGACAATATTTCAGAGTTAACGTCGCGACAACGCGCGTGCGGTAACGTGTGCTTAATTTTTTTGCTCCACGACTCACTTAAAAAGTATTGAAACAGCGCACATATGTTCCTTACGCTTCATTTTTTACGTGAGCCTAAAACAAAAAAATAGATTGTTGTTGCGCAATTAAAAATTAGCGAGTTTCATAGATTTCACGTCATAGCTCAAACTTGTATTTTTTTGAAAATATGTTTTTTACCGATTAGAATTTTTCAATCCGCATGAATAAACTGCCAAGAAATTCATCAATAACCAATAAGTTTGATTTAAAATTTTACTTATATATTTACAATAATACAATTTGTATTCACAATATAGGAAAAAAAATAAATAAAAATAAAATAATATACATGTATATAGAGAGAGGAATAAGACTAACAATCGCACAGTTGTCTACCGCGTAAAACATCATCACTCTTGGACTTACTTCAAAAAATTTTGTTCTATGATTATAAAGAATTGCGCGTAACCTAGTATCACAATAACTTGGGTGATAATTTACGGTGCAGAATGAATGGAATGGCACTTCATGCGTGTCACAATTTAACGTATAAAAATACATTTTCAAATGGTCGAAAACAGACAAGTGAAAACATTGTTTGTACACTACGAAAATTTCATGACGTAATATTGTTAACGAACAATATATATCTTCACTTCTTCTGAAGACAGATATTTGTAATTTCACGAGCTCCACCGTGAAAAGGCTGCTTCGTAAATGGTGTACATTGGACATCCGATCGCACAGTATTCCATGAGCTTTATAACGTGAGATCTATGTATACTAGCGAGCTAACGAAGCTTATTTCGGGGTACCGCAGCTAGGTTATATTTTTGGGTGCCAGCAACTCTTCTCGTTACTTTTCCTCTTATTCCTCAAACTTGCTTCTTTCTTTTTTTTTGTATTTTTATATTATTTTATCATTACAATGGGGGTCAAACACTAAACAGTGTTGCAGTTCTAATTCGAGTGGTTTCAATAGCGCGTTTGCTATTATAATTGTGGTAATATTTTTGTAACCAAAATTTAAAATATACGTTTTTTTAACGAGTTTAAAAAAAAAGCCATGATAAAAAAAAAAAAAAAAAAAAAAAAAAAAAAAAAAAAAAAAAAAAAAAAAAAAAAAAAAAAAAAAAAAAAAAAAAAAAAAATGAATAAATAAAATTTGATCGCTAATAAATAAAAACATAAAACCACTCTTATCAAGCAGCACAATAAAAAAATAATAGAATTGACGGTATGATTAATAAATTTGTACGTCAGGAATAGAGTGGTCTGAAATCTTTGTAAAATTAGATCTTTGTAAAACTAAACATTTGTGACGACTTATCAAATATCACTACTATAAACGTAAACCTATTGTCAAATAATATAGTACTAATTAAAAAAACGTATACTTCAATTCAGCCGCATGTCCACATTTAAGGTATCTATCAAAAGATTTGTTTTACGCAAGCTGTGTCGAAGGCGATACCTTTTACATTTAAAGTGGTCAAACGTCCACAAAGAAAAACCCACCCTTCCCACCCTCCCTCCCTCCCTCCCATCCCACCCGATATTCTTCTCGGCCATTACGATTTTTTAAGTTGTTCTTGTGTCGTTTATTCTCTTCTTTTCTGATCATTATATTTCGTCTACTGTCTTGAAGTGATCGCGAATATTTTTAGCGCTTTTTTTTTTATTTTATTTTACCCCTTGCTCGCGTTGCTCTCTGCCTAATTATCGCTGCAGTCTACGGTGCACGCGCAGATTTTGTTGTTGTCCCCAGGAGGGCCCGACGACGGTTTCGTCGGCACGGTGACCATGACTCGATAACGACGAAGATGTTGATGAGAAGAGGCCGTGGTTTCACCCACCCACCCTGATCACCCATGTTTTTGATCCCCGCCCAACCCCGTTCGGCCTGCCCCTTAAAGCGGCCTTCTGTAAAAAAAAAAATATATATATATATATAAATTGATTATCACTACTTGGCAAAAGATGTATACAATAATATTCAGAACTGTTTTACAGCTTCTCCTAGCAGCTTAGATTTTTAATGAAACTCACCAATTGTAGGCGGGGTAGTTCAGACGCCGTACATACTTTGAAGTCGCTCAGTAAGTTGTGGTGGAAACTGATCTGAAAATCTTCTCCAATTTTCTGCTCCAACTTGGTTTTTGAAACCGTGTAATATCTGTAGAATATAATAAACATTAAGCCTAATGTCCAACCTATTATTACTTTAATTTAAACGAATGACATACCTTTTGGAACATATCTTTTAGATCATCACGAGGTGTAACCCATGACGCAACGGCGTCACAAAAGAATATGAAGTCTTGAACAACACCACCAGGGTTAACAGCTATCATCTGACACATACCTCGGAATGCTGAATCTTTTTCTTCATTGTCACGGATATTCCTCAAAGAAGTACACCTGTTAATTAATATATATTAATAAGATTTTGTTAATGCTCATAAGCATTGAAATTCTTTTAAAAAGATAAAGTTATTTTATTATTATAAAACTTTGATTCAAAAACATATTATTAAAAATTTGAAGCAAAAAGTGCTTTACTTATAAAGCTTACAAAATTATTTGAAAAATATTAAAAATATCAAATATAATTTTAGATTAATATAAAATCAATTTAATTTGCTATAAAAATAATATAAAATTTTTCTATTAGGCAAAATTTAATGTGAAAATAGAAATTTTATTTAAGTTTATTATTAAGGATGCCATTCTTTATACTTAACGTTCATTAGAAAGATTAACTTTATAACGATTAAGTATTGTGTAAAGTTAACAGGTCGGGTTTACATTTATTTGTAACGTCGCACGTACTTGTTTCCTGCTCGTTAGTGTAAGACAAAAAATATAGTCACAAAAATTCGAAAATAAAATATATTAATACTAAGTACTATAAACAACGAACAGAAACATTAAAAAATTCAACATAATTAGCTGCAGTTTTACCTTGCTGCAAGGACAACAAATGTAAACCTACCTAACATCTCAGCCTGAATTTTTATTTCGTACCCTCCCTTACTTACGAAGCGACAAATGGATATTATAAATAAATTTTTAAACTGAGAAGAAATTAAGTTTGGGTCTTTGGAAGTTCAATTAATTTTCTTTCAAAATTTATTCAAATCCAAGTAATCTTTAATTATTTACAAAATTCTCATATAAAATTTTATAAATAACTTGTATTTAAAATTATTATTTTAATTTTTCCAACTAATATTGTAAGGCATATAAAAATAAGGAATACAAAAAAAGTTTTAATAAAATATTAATTTTGTGAATTTCCAGAAGACCCAATTTAAAATGTACTTAAAAATTAAGAATAACATGTTTGAATAAAGTGCTAATAATAAAAAATATAAGTATAATTGAATAGAAGATAATAAAGAAATTTACACACCACTGTCGGACAAACTGCTGTAACATGGGGGCGACGTCGTGGGGACACACAAAACCTAGGCGACCGATCGTTATGGCTACGGTTTCATTTCATTTCGGTAAGTAGGCAAGTGAAGTGTAGTGAAGTGACCGGAAACACAAACAATAAGACAAACTGATAGCGAACCAACAGTGAAACTCAGGCGAATATATGCTGCTTAGAATTTTAATTAATACGCAATTAATTAACCATAATCAATTAATATAACAATCAATACACAATGTAAACACAGGTGAACATATGAGATACCAACAGTTAACATAGGCAATACCGTGCTTATTGTAGCTGCTGAAAACAATAATGAAAATTAGGTAGCAGCGTGCGAGCCCATGATATATAGACTACTATGAAAATGAATTGTTTATGCACAGTTGGGCAGACATTGTGAGTCTAAAGTTATTAAAGAAATTATAAAATTTTTGTTAAATTTGTCAGTTATTTTATATTTTTTTCGCATACCACGCGTAAAGTGTTGTGTATACTCCCTCTTGTCAAGAAGTAAAACGCATGTACTCTCTTCTAGAAACAGCCACGTGCGTGCACGTTTCACTACTTTTTTCTGGCTAGCGACCCCTGCATGTTGTCACTGCAGGCGGCACTAATCGGGAAAAAAGTAGACACACGAACATAGGCGTCGCAGTTTCTAGGAGTGAAGTTATGTGACGTTTTCTACCCTGAAATTAGGGATTAAGCACAAATAATTTATCTCCGGGTAACCGAAAAATTTGTATATTGCCCTCCGGAGTAATGAGAGCTATGAACGCCAGCAAATTCCTCGCGGACTTACATGGCCTGCTTTACTTCGTATAATCTGCTATTAATGCAATTTGAGAGCACTGCCCAAATGTGCGGATGTGAGGTGATTCGTAAATAATACTAACTAAATTAATCTGGTTTTGCGAAAATAAAATTTTTGTGTTGACGCTCGTTTTCGTTCCTTCTTGTATTCGGACGTTAGTTATACTAAACGAACATTTTCAGCCATTAGGCGATCGCACACCACTAAATACATCATAAAAATAAGTGATATTTTACGTTCAGTTCGTGCAAACACTTTTACTAACGATAATTCCGACGTGTGGTCTTCTAGAGGTTTTTTGATTAAAAGAAAAATGAATAAATAAATAAATAAAATATAACCACTAAACCCAGTTTCCGAATGTCGCCTGACTTTGTAATTCTAATTAGGGTCAATGCCTACATATTGTTTCAAGTTTATTTTGAAGCTTGAAATCAAAACTGAAAACTTTTTTTATTAGAAAAAACAAATATTATTTTAAAATAAATTATATACCAAAGTATAAATTTTTAAATAAAATCATATTAAAATATATATAAAAATAAAAATTCCTTGCAAATTAAAGAATTACTCACCGGTATTCTCCAGAAGAGTCTTTGGTGTGTTTGCTCTATTAATGATTTCAATAAGTTGAGACAGAATTAGAGGAATATATGTACTTGTGTCAGATCCTGAGCAAAATAGAAATAAAAATAGTTAATAAAGATTGTATTATTATTTGTTACACATGATCAACATATATCATACCAAGTTTAATTGAAATTTCTCCAATAGCCCATGTTGCATTATTACAAACTGATATATACTCTGGATTTAAATTCTGACTAAGGATTGGCATAAAATCCGCTGTAGCAAAAAAAATAAATAAATAAAATTATTTAAGCAAAATCATTTCAAACACGAAAATTAATTAAGTAGTGAAAATAATAACTTACGGATACAAGGAAGTACATGTTGAAAACAAGCTTTTGTAAGATCGCCTAAAAGTGCAAAACTACTTTGTCTAACTTCAGGCATATGATCTTGCATGCACTGATAAAGTAACTGCATGACATTACTATTCACTACAAGTCGTTCCATATGCCCATTTAGACCTTCAGCTAGCCCACTAAGAAGATCTAAAGCTACAATCATAAAATCTTTATCTGGAGCTTCAAACTGATCTGGATTTTGTGTGTAGGCTACATGTCGATTTAACGTTTGTTCTACTAACGATACACATCTCCTACAAATTAAAGTTGATTATCAATCATTTATAAAATATAAAATAAAAGTCAAATAAACTTAGACAAGTAAATATAACAATAAATTAATAGAAAATTTTACCTATAGACAGGTTCACAATATGGCAGGAATCCCGATTGAAGGGCTGTAGCCACTGAAGACAAGCATTCTAAAAGTGGAAATAGGTCTTTATCCTCATCTTTTAAAACGTTCCACTTATTGATAAGAGGTGGCATAAGTAAATTTATATAATCTGGTTTATTCAAATGACGTCCCACGGAATCAGCCAAAGTACCAATTGCATCATATAAAATCAGTAAATTTTTATGCTGGTATTTACCTATAGAAAAAATACAGTTATTTAGTAATTTTTCAATATAATATTACAAGTAAAAGTTGTACATTAAAGTAAAATTTACCAAATGCAAAAACGAGAGTTTCTAAGATGAAACCAAGATAAGGAACCAATTCTGTGCATGCTTCTTCTTCTAATGTTGCAAATGCAGAGCATGCAGCTTCTTGTACACGTTTATTGCCATCTAGTATTCTTTTTAGAAGCTCAGTCATTAATGGTTTCAAGTATGTGTCATGTGGCTGAGCACAAACCCAATGGGCATAACGACTCAAGGTCCAACAAGTTATGGAACGAACCAATGCCTTCTTGTCACTCAAACAATTGATTAAATATGGAATCAATTCTGGTAAATGTGGAATCATACCAGACATGCAACCTGTACAATGTAAACGAATTTTTGAATGCCATCATTTTTTAATGCAATTAGTGTGAATAAAATTAATTATGATATATTACCTTCAGCAATTGCTCCAAGTGCAAGTATTCCAGACTCTTTAATTTCCCAATCTTGATGGAAAAGTGTTTCTTTCAAAATGGGTACTAAAACAGGTAGAAGATCTTCCTTAAAAACACTTGCTAACATATCCAATGCTGCAGCTGAACACTTTCTTAAATTCCAGTCACTGAGTGAAGAATCATCGTCCCCTCCATCTTCTGAATCCAAATCTTTATCATCATAACTTCCATTTTCGTCTGTATGCTTGTTCATCGCTGCATGATGTGAATGATGTGTTTTAGACTTGTGGAATCGAGGTCTAATGTCTTCTTCTCTATCAGGTATCATTTCATCTTCTTCAACATCCCCTTTGAGAAGAATAATGTCTAATTCAGAATATTTCATTCCCTTGACAAGTACAGGAACTAATCTTGGCAAATGAGTTGCAAGAACTTCTCTGCAAAGTGGTTGTTCAGCCAGAGACAACCAGAATTCACAAGCTTCTAATGCAACTGCATCATCCATATCTTGAGTCCTCATTAGCATGTATTCAATAATGTCATGCATATGGTGGAATAATTTATCCATTCGAACTTCCAACAACATGACTAAAGCTCTGCAAACATTCTTTCTTACTTCAGGATCATCATCTGATGTTAAGTAAAAGAGATTTTCAAGAAAACCATCCATGTGCATCATAAGAGCTTGTGCACGGTTGATGATAAATTGATTCACACAAGCAATAGCATGTGATCTTATTTTAGGAGAAGTGTGTCTAAAGAATTGTAAAAACTTTGGAATTAATACATTCAGTGGACGACTAACTGAATCTGATTCAAGTTGCTCAGCTGAGTCTTCACATATCTTTTGCAATGCACCAAATGCTCCTTCACAGACATTATAGTCTTGAGAATCTAACATTTGGCAAAGTGCTGGAAGCAGTTCTGGCCATGTTGTTAAGTCACCTGTTTAAGAATTTCCATATTAATAAGATATGTTGCTTTATAGAAACATAATCAAATAAATAATACGCTGGATTATACCTTTTGATGTAATAGTTGTGATCAAAATCCCTACTGTCGCACGGATTAGTGCAGAAGGATCTCCTACTGCTGAAAGACATTCTTGCTTTATAAAATCTGTGACTTCAGGATGAAATTTGTGAAAATGCGCCTTGACATTATTCTTTAATATAAGACCGCTCAAAGACCTGGTAGGTTCATCTATTAAAATCAACAATTAATTAATTACTACATTGTAATAAACAACTAAAAAGAAGAATAAGTATGCAACAATAAGTTCACCTTCTGAAGTTAATTTTGTCAGAACAAAGATAAGATAATTGTTGAAGTCTGGAAATTTGTTGAGTTCTTCCAATCTCTATTACGCTATGTGTTAAGAAAAAAACTTGGACATAGACAAAAAAGAAAAAATTTAAAATATAACAATGTTATATCTTGCAACTTGAAATATCCTTATTTTCCCTCTACAGGTCATAAATCAATGTTTTCTCGAGAGTACCTGCATATGTTTCTCTCATAATAAACAACAAACATAGATCAATTTCAGTTTTCCAATTAAACAATGCAAAGCAAAATTTCACGAGTCGCAGCTCGAATTTCGCCAACAAGGCAAGTCAAGAGTGCGCGACGAACGTACGTGTATAGACACACGTACACACACATACACCCGTCACATGCACAGAGAAAGGAAATAAGCGCACGAGAAAAAGTTGTTCGGCACATTTCGCACACCGCGACGGCGGTAGCAGCGACGACGGTTGGAGGACACGCGCGCGCAAGGAGGACCGAGAAGCTATCGAGCAAGCGTGCGGAGAAAGACAGAGCGAGAGAGCGCGTGCGAAAGAGAGAAAGACATCATCAGACACTCAAGTCTCGCGAGGCACGATAAGCTCCAAAAGGAGGAAGAGGAGCGCTGAGTGGCAGGAGAGAGACAGAGAGAGTAGAGGGGCAAAGAGAGCGCAAGGGGTCGTCGCATATTCGCTAGCTGCTCTCTTTCTCTCTCTCTCGTGAATTACGGCATAGAGCGAAATACTCACGTACGCGATGTCTCTGTAAGCTGGAGGGAAAAGCGCGCGACCAGAGGTTCGCGGAAGCGCGTGGGAATGTTATCGCTTCGAGCGCACACTTCTTGGCACGAGAGCTCGCGGCCCCGCACGACATAAACAAAAAAAGCACCTCTCGTAAACAAGATCTGCTGCGCAGCACGCCCTTGGCTTTTCCTCTCTCTCTCGCTCTTTCTACCCCCTATATTTCCGTCCCGCTCGCACGCGGTCTCACCTGTGCGCACGAGAGTGAGCGAGAAAGAAATGCTGACGGAAGGCACACACCAGGCGATGACATTTTTCAGCGAAAACACGGGGAAAAAATGGCGATGCTGCGTGAAAGGGGTTCATGCGCCGCCCCCGTTTATATGTCGTGCACGTTGCAGGCGAGTGAGATGGAATGATATAATATATGTATATATAGATAACCACATGCATACTCGAGAGCATTGGGGAGGCAGCAGCCATCAGCAGCAGCCCTGGGACGCGTGCACAGCACAGCCAGGGCGCGCGCGCATGCACACGACTCTCGCCTCTCCGTCTCTCTCACTCCCGGCCTACAAACCTTCCTCGATGAAGCGCACCACACAGCCACAGGCAGTTTGTAGTTTATTTTTCCACAGTTAAAAAGGATACTTGCTGGACGGCGCGCTGAGTTTCCGTGTTGGGGCTCTGGGACTCCTGGAGCAGCGTAAGGATCTGCCGAAGTCCTTCCTCTTGCGGTTGCCACGCCATTTTCATCGTACTTTTCAAGAGCAGCACCGAGCGCAGCCAGCCGTCTCGTCTGACCTCGCTGCAAACGAACGGAAGTCCCCCACTACTGGCGGTATTAGTGGAGCGGGGGCCGCTAGCGCCGCGCGCCGCAGCAGCAGCAGCGGCGAGCGTACGCGGCAGCGGCTGTGGTGGCGGCTGGTGCATCATGGCTAGTTCGCCGCCCGTCGACGAGGCAGGCCGTTTGCCCCGCCGGGGGTTGTTATTGTTGCTCTTGGTGCTCGTAGAGAGGTTCACCAGGGTGCCACGCATGCTCTTCTTCGTTGGGGTTGGTTTTTCGTGTTTCAAGGCAGGGCAGGAGGGTGATGAGCGATTTGTTGGAGTTGATTAGAGAGAAGTTGGCGTTTGAAAAAAGCATTTTGCAGACAGTTGAATCTTGAATATATGATGTGGGATATATATATATATATCGTGCGCGTGAATGTTGAAGCATGGCCTAGCGCGCAGCAGACGAGCAGTTCCGCTTCTGATTGCGGACGCGCGCGATTTTCGAATTTCCGAAGTAGCTATTGATTTTTGTTTTTTTTTTGAATGTGTAATAACGTGTTCTTGTCTCATCGAAAACGTAGGTATTGGTTGTCTATTATAATTTATAAAGGTTTTATTTTTGTTGCAATATACTTGTTTGGTTATCGACGGATTCTTATATTTTATTAATTTTATTAATTTAGTTTATAAATGCAAGTATTAATCACCTTCTTATTTATAAAAATTATTTAACACGATATTATTCTTAAATATTTACAAAATTTTACAGCAACAAGAATTTTTTACATTTAATATACATTCCATGCTGGTATTTAATTTTGTCATTTTTATTTATTTCAAGAAGAATTTAAACGCTTAAAATGGCTAAGTAACTAAAAATTAATATACTAAAAAAAATTTTTAAAAGTAATTTAAAATTTTTTGCAATAAAATAAAAATCAATTTGACATCGTGCCGTGAAATAACAGAAATGTACCGTTAGATCTATAGCCAACGTTCAAGTATATATACGTCAATCGTTCGATATACATAAGTGCAGTCATATCAATATAACGTTTTACACTTCCGACTCACGTGTACAAGGATGGTTCTTGCATTCCGATAATGAGGAACTTCAAAAACTAAACCAATTATATAATCAACAAAGTGGCTCTAGTTTTACAATCAATATTCTACAGCAATAAGTTTGGGATTTAATATTCTTTCGTTGGTATTGACACATATATCAGACGAATTATTCGTCTTAAAAATAAATAATTATCTAAAATGACAAATTAACTTAGTATTCTATTTCAAGGAAAGTAAACAAAATAATATTCCCTTTTTGAAATTGTTCAAATTTTTTTTAATAAATATATTATTTTATATATAAATACTTGTATATAAGGGTTTTAACAAATATAAATAATACAAATACAAATAATACATACACCATAAATTAGTAAAAGTAATACGAAATATTTTTAATAAAAACAATACAAATGTAAAATACATCAACTAATCGGCAAGTCTTATTATGCAGTTCATCTATATTTTTCGCGTTAAATTATGAAAAACATTACGCGAGTATAAAACTCACGAACACCTTGTTCCGACCTTTGGTCGCCAAATTTCTATAGCATCTGGGCCAGACACAGCAAGTACCTCATTTAGATAATCAATCTATTGGGACAAAAATAAAAGACATTCATCAAATTATAGGATAAACAAATTAAAATAGAAAGTAAAATTCTAAACCAATACATTACTTTAGAAAATAAAAACTGAAAAGACAAAGTTTATGTTGTCTTACTTACACTTGCTATTTCACCATTATTGTATTCTAGACGAGCTAGCGATTGTGGAGGATCAGTAGGACTTGATATTTGTACAGTCCTATCTAAGGAACTTGTTATTAAGCACCCAGAATCAACGTAAACGCCTGTTATACCTTTCTCGTGCTCAGTCCTATAACTCTTTACAGGCTCAAAATCTTGTTTTGGATCTAAGACGTGAAGTTTTGCGCTGCTGTCGCCAACGTAAACGAGTTCTTTTTGCATACACATACTCATCGGGAACGAGTCTTTTGAAATCTAAAAAAAAAATTTAAAACAACTTTTTAGCTTATTGAAAATCAAAATGAACTGTAAGGTATAGAAATTATTAAATTACTGTAATCGATTTCACTGTTCTTCTTATCCTTTGGTCCCACACATTAACAGTCTTATCTTCACTTGCAGAAAGAATATAATTTGAATTCATTGCCAGTCTTATAACAGCTCGGTTGTGGGGTTCATACTTTACAATAGGTTTGCGACCTGTTCTTGAGTCAAATACCAAAACACTTTTACAATAGGAGCCAGTTGCAAAAAGTGCCAGTTCAGCACATGAAGTAACACATAACAAAGCACCATTCCACCGATTTTCACATCTAAAATATTAAAATATCTATTCAGGATATTATACACAATTCAAAAAATCAATTATATTCTTAGGATAAAACAATATTTGACAAAACAAGTTTTGGATTGCAATGAATTACTTTGATTCATAAGGCCAAACTTGTTTTGACTATTTAAAAAAAATTTGTTTACAAACTTAATAATTACACTTCATAAGTTTCTAAAGGTCTTAAACCAGTTTCAGTTAATGACCATGATTTAACTGATCTGTCCCAGCTACAACTGTAAATTGTATTATCTATAGCTGTCAAGTCCCAAATCCATCCATCGTGAGCATTATTCACTGATGTTGAATCAAATTTGCCACTCTCTTCTGGTGATAAATGACAAAGAACCAAAGAACGATCTCTGCCACCAGATATACAAACAGTTCCACCCTAAATAAAATTTTTTAATTATGAGTAAGAAATTGTAATTACAACATTTAATAAATTTGATGAAAGATACACACATGCATTAACAAAAGTCCATCTATTGTGCTGTAATGGAGATTATTCAACCATATTTTTTCCATAGAATCCTTATTCCTCCACAATTTTGCCTGCCTCTCAATAGCAACACATGATAATTTCCAGAATAGTTCATCTTGATTAACTAAAAATTTTACATTTTTTAGGGACCTCTGATAAAAATAATATTGAAAAATAAATTAATTTTATACAATCAACCTGTCAACATATTTTTTAAAGCAGATTGATTGATTATTAAAAATAATTTATTTATTATCTAATCAATTGGAAAATTTCGAAATATCGAATTGATATATAGGTAGATAAAGAAAAAGTTAATAAAACGTTTCTACTAACCAGAAGGTACTGTTGGATAATTTGCATTTGGCCAAATTCGAGCGATTCTAGCCCTCCATATAGAATCATCATTGAGAATATTGTGGACTTGTTTGCAGGTCAAACTTAAGCCATGAACGAGAGTTGATGCATCCAGGAATGAACATATGTGTAAAAATACCTGCAAAAGTTCAATTTTACTTCAGTACCGCATAAATTCAAGAGATAGCTATCCCGTTATAAACAAAAATCGCCGCGTTTGCTATAAACCAAAGCGCCCGCAAGAATACCAACTTAGGATTGTGCAAATGAAAAACGGACAAACAATAACAAACGCTCCCGTAGCGTTGCACCAGCAGAACTTTAAAAATGGCGTCCCAACAGCTGATCGAATGTCGACTCGAAAACAGACGAGAGAGTGAGAGGCAGCGTATAAATCTATTTTCGGTGTCGTTCCGCGTTATAATTAACCTCGATACACTCTAGCTCCTTTTATCTCTCGTCCGCATATTTCACATTAGCATAATCGAGCAATTAATGTGTCTCGACGTCACAAACAAATCAAATTCCTCTTGGGCATATCACATCAATTCGGCAGCGCTCCAAAAATTTACGACGTACTATATACGATATCTAGCAGACGTGTCCTTTGTCTTCTTTCCCCTTCCAAAACAAAACCTATATAGTTGTAATACAGTCGCAACCTACTTCGACGGGAAGATCAAGGAGATTGAGGGGCTCCTCTCGACAGTCCTCGTCCTGGCACTCGACCTCGTCCTCTTCTTTGCCGGACATCGTGGGTGTCGCGATGCTGAAACCTGCACTTCTGCTTCCTCGCCGAACGAAGTGCAGGCAGCTCCGCGGCTGCCAGCAGCACTCGGCCGCGAGAAAGGGCCGTCGCCGCCTTTCCGATCCTTTGGACTACTGCCTCCTCCTCCTCCTCCTCCTCCTCGTCGTTGCGCGATTCTCGAAGTCGCGGCTGCTGCTGCCACCGCTGGGGCATATACTTAATACGCACGCGCTTTCTCTCAGGTCTGTCTGGCAGCTCACAGCTGGCTGCGTATTTTATGAGCGCGCGTGCACGAACTCTTCTTATTATGCTTGTGCAGCAGCAGCCTCTTTTCGCCGCTCCAGACTGCACACGCGCCGGGATACGCGCAGCATGATGACTCAACTCGAGGCGCAGCCCGCGCAGCAGCGGCAGCAGCCCACGCGCGACCGACACACGCGACTTATTTTTGCGCAGAGCGCACCTTCCCTTTTCCGCGGGCGCATAGGTTTATACTGTTTATAGGTTGTGATGTATACATGTAAACTACATATAGATATAGGTATATGCAACTGCGGGCAGCTGCAAGCAGGAAGCAGCGACCTGCGAGTAAATTGTTCAGGGCCGGCAACATTGTCAGCGATACTTATAAATCTAAAGCGAACGCTGATCGCCTTGGTATGAATCATTTTGTTAATTAATAATTAATTAATTTATTAATTAATTTGAATATAATAGCAATTAAAAAATTATGGTATCAGGTATATTGAAAAAATATGCAAATTCGATCTAGAATCAAGGTCGTTATTATAAAATTACGTCTTAATTATGAGAAGATTAAACAAAATAACACTAGTATGTTTTATAAAAATCCTTAAAAATTAAAAAGATGGGTGTTTGGTATTTGTAACATCGATGTATCGGTGTTAGGTAAATAAAAGAATTAAAGTTTGCAATAAGTAATTTGATTGGGTAATGAAAGAACACAGTAGATTACAACATTATAAATTCTGTATTTCCAAAAATTTGTAACAGTTGCAACAGTTTGTAGTTGGCTTAAACCTATTGAGCCCATGCACACTCCCAATATAACAACATTCACAAAATTATAACATTTCGTATTACATTTGGAATTATTTTTTAAGTCTGACTCTAATAACACATGTGTATAATTGAGTCAAATTTATATCACATTATACTTCAGTATCTAAAATAATTTTACAATTATCACTCTGATCCATTCAAAATTTATCTACAACACCTAAATACGTATTATATACATATGCATATGATGTGATACAATGTCTGTCACTTAAATTTTTATAGATTCATTAATCAATCATTGTTAAGTACGTTTTATGAAAACAATGTCATGTGATGTAAAATATATCTTGTTGCACTATTTCATTCACTCCTATTTTCCAGCATGATTCACATTATCTACGTAATTTCAAACTCAAATAAAAAATTTCTTTGTATTACAAAATCATATTAACAATTACAAATTAAAACCTCAAAAGCATTTAAAAATTATTTACTTAAATAGAAATTTTTTCTTTTTAATTATTATTCATTTCATGCAATTTTTTTTCTACTTGTGATGTTTTTCTGGAAGACTTTATTGTTAAAATGTGACTAATATATAACTATTTTTTTTAAATCACAAACTTATTTATAAATAATTCATTCATATATAAACATAAACAAAATTTTGAAAAATATTGTGTAACAGATTTTATAGAAATCAAAGCAATCGACTAATTCATAATTTTAATCTTTTGAATCACATGAATTATACTCTTGAAGTAAATTAGTAAAATTAGTCAGAACAAATGAAATTATTGCTCCACAGGCAGAACCAGCTTGCATAACCACTCCAACGCTAAACAGTGTTTTTTCAGACTGTCTTCTGAATACTGACGTAATTATTAATTTAACATATGAAATAAGGCCTACTAGCAATATCCACGATAAGATTACTATTGTTTCCCCAAGTTTTGAATGTTGAAGAGGTGGATTAGGTGAGGCTAGAGAAAGATATATAACATAGCCACTAGCAATAAATATGATAACAGATAGCCAGTTGATTATTTTCCTACTGTATTTCCATATGACATACAGGAATATGGTTGAAGGCCTGGTAGTAATCCATTAGCCAACAAACATATCACACTTAAAAGAATGTATAAATATAAACTTTTTAATGTTAATTGATTGTAATTCCTATAATGATGAACATTTGAAATTTCACCAATTTCAGTCTTTTTATAAGTATCTATGCAAATATGCTTCTCTATTTTATCATTTATGGAGATTGAATCCTCAGATAATACTGATAATTGCCTTTGACAATGACAATTTTCAGCCTTACTGTTAGAGGATGTATTGCTTGATTTTTCAGAAAAAATCCTTTCCTTTTTAATATAAGAAAGATTTTCCAAAAGAAAGAAAGCTATTGAAGACAATAGTAAGCACATAAAAACAAATAAGAAATAATTTTGAGATGAAAATCTTGGAGCAGTGGTTTCTAAAATTTGTGTATCATTTGCACTATTATCACATGTATGATTGTCACCAATCCCTTGTACAAGAGCAACAATACTGGGCAAAACCCCACTCAAACCTTCTCCAATGAAATACGATACTAAATAAACTTCTTTGAAGTTCCGTAAATATGGCATGAACAAAACAGAACTGGTACAACTAACAGCTGCTGTGAAAAATGTCAATATAAACAAAGCTGTGCTGTGTTCTTTGTCAGTGATATTAGATGTCTTATCGTATAGAAATGCCAAGAGTCCCATAACAAAAGAGCCAACTCCTAACATTCCAATAATGCAATGGGATTCATTGACTTTAATTGAAGATTTATGCAATAAACTATAACTTATAGGTGCAATATTTGCTACTTGAATGGCTACTACTAAGTATGCTGCTAATCCCCAACTTTCTGGTGCTGAATTAACCAAGAGAGGAAGTTGAATGAAAATGCCATTGACTCCAATCCAAGCAGAAGTTCCAAAAATCATGACTAAAATATGTACAATTACTGAAGGTGTACAAGGCCATCTTTCATTAACTTGCACAGGAGATCTCTTTGCGGTTTCCATTATTTCTTTTGTTTGCTGCATTAATTTTTCTCCTTCACAGTGATAACTGCACAGAAAAATTAAAATTAAATTTATATCTGATTTATATATTAAAATAGTTATATAATAAAATTTTAGTAAAATGATTTGTTTTTTAAATAAAAGAAAAAAACATCTACAAGGATTACTCACATAGATAAATTTGTGCCTTTTATGCTGGTAGCAGCTTCATAAAATTCATCAGATAATTTCTCAATATGCTGTTCCTGCACTCGCGACATTTTAATGTTTGTCCATGTGATTACAGGTGAGCAAAATCCAAGTTAAACAATAGGAATTATTATCTGTGATGACATACCAGCCTTACTGTAGTACTTTGGTAGAGATAGAAGACACATGGCGAGATAAGCGAGTAAAAGTGTATTTAAATTATTACAAACCCACTTTTGTTAATAACTTTAAATTCTTTAATTACTATACTTTCAACTTGAAGCTCTATTGAAGAGTAAATATTGCGTGCTTACAGCGCAGAGCGGAACCTCGTATTATCGCGTAACTACTTTTATTGGCAAC
The DNA here is from genome assembly GCA_030522905.1 of Torymus flavipes. Classification (NCBI taxonomy): domain Eukaryota; kingdom Metazoa; phylum Arthropoda; class Insecta; order Hymenoptera; family Torymidae; genus Torymus; species Torymus flavipes. The sequence goes on along the minus strand of JAPYZO010000765.1, from coordinate 20,862 downwards.
TTTGTTTTTTGTCGTCGGCAATATCTTGATAAGAGCATCGTCAATGTGCGATCAAAGTTAATTTTTATTCGGGCTCGATAAATTTCGTGCGAGTGGTTGGAGTGTGGTCAGTTTAAAATATTCGTATCTTATCGTGATATTGCGTTTATATTGGAAATTCATCTTCATTACAAACATAAGCACTTTTTCCATAGTAATCACGAAGTTTAAAAAGATATTACATAATAAAATACATTTTACCACTACCAGTGAATCAAAGCAAACTGTGCATTTGAAATAAGGAATTATATAATTCAAGTTTGTTAATCTGTGAAATTGCAAACTTCTATTATTATTCTTTTTTTTTTGTTTTGTCCGTTGGGTGTACATAAATTGAAAGAACTTTTGTATTTTTAGTAATAACCTTTCATCATAAATTTTTCAAATTTAACTTAAACTTTGTATTCTTAGCACTTGATTGTAGATGAAGATGAAATATACAAAGTGGAAATTTAAAAATGTGAATCAACACTGAAGAAATTCTAAATAGTAAACTTCATTATTCTAAGTAACTGTGCAGCAATCTTAAAAGTAATTGGTAAAAGTTAAATTTACCTAATGGAAAATATTGTAAAATTATTTTATATCTGTACTGTCAAATGCAATATAAAACAGTTATAAATTGTAACTGTAAAAAGTATTTTGATGGTTTTTGCTTTTTTTTAAGTAAAAGTTTCTTTTAGTCTATTTTACTCATTGTCTGTTTTAATAAACATTAAACTTTAAATAACTTTGATAAAACAAAAAAATAGAAATGAACAGTTTGAATATATAATTTTATAATCATGATTTAAATAATATTATAACCCTTTCACTACATATATAAAATTGTTTCTAAGTTTTTTTTAGTTCTTCAGAGTTGTTGCGTTTACTTCACAATTGGTTTTTAATCATTTTATTTGCATTATAAATTTAAAAAGGTTTTTTTGAAATCATAAATTCATTTTAAAATAAATGAGAAATAAGATTATAAAACAAATTAATAAAAATATTTGAAAAACATCCAAACTTACAAAAAGGTTAATGATTTACTAAAGCATCACATGGAGAATAAGAATGGAATATTTTTGCATTATTTACCAAGACAAATGTTGTAATTGCTCCTACTAATGATCCTACTTGAGTCGCTATACCAGTGTAGTACAAACCCCTGCCCGGATCTGGCCGGAACAATGTAGTGATTCCCATTTTTATAAATCCACCTAGACCACATACTAATATCCACAAGAGAACTACTATGAACTCACCTACCCAGGAATTTTGTAATGGTGGTTCTGGAGATTTAACTGCCAAGTAGAAAACAAATGCAGAGAGTACTAAAACGACTGCCATGAACCACGACAACAAATTAACTTTAGGATTTTTAATAACAAAACCTGTACACATTGCTAAAGGTGCAGCCATAGAAGCCAAAGTTACCGTTAAGTGGTATGCTACATTACCATATGGTAAACACGAGTAAGACTGTATACTTGGTAAAATTCCATTTGTTAATGAACAAATAACAGCCATCATAGCTAGCAGGTACACATATGTTTGCTTAGACATTGTCCACCCAGATGTTGTTTTATAGCTTGGTGGAGCATTCATGTCAGTCGGCAAAGTTTCAGTACTAGCTGGTAATTTTACTCTTTCACCTTTGGCTGTTCTCAGTTTATTCAAGCTTACGAATGACAAAAAACTCAAAAATAACAAACTCCCTAAGAAAATAAAGAATGTTCTTGAAGAAAATCTAGGATCTGCATAATGAGTTTCATATTTAATTTCTGTGCCTGGTCTTGTCATATTTACACATTCTGGATTTCCACCAACACCTTGAACTAAAGCTACAATACTTGGTAAAAATCCACTCAAACCTTCTCCTACTAAATAAGATACTATATAGATTTCTCTATAGTTTCTCATATAAGGCATGAAGAGCACTGAACTTGTACATCCTACAAATGATGAAATGAACATCATACTCAGCAGAGCAGATGAATGTTCATTTCCAAAGATTGTTGTAGTCTTATCATATACAAAAGCTAAAATATAAATTGACAGTGTCCCAGCTCCAAGTAAACCATAGATAATGTAATGGTCCCTTGCACATGCTAAGTACCTGTAAATACCAAAATGAATACATTAATATCAAGTTAATAACTATAAAGCAAATTGATTGTAACAATTGAATGAACTTAGGTAAAATTGTGTTCTGTCAAAAATACTCACTTTATATATAAAGTGTATAAAATAGGCCCAAGATTAGCGAATTGCACAACCAATACCATATGCGCAGGAAGACTCCATCCTTCTGGTGCTGTATTGACCAATAATGGCAACTGTACATAGATACCATTGACTCCGACCCATGCTCCAACTCCAAACAAGAGAGCCAGGACATCGACAAGGACCTTACGATTGCTTAATCTTTGACTTAACATTGTACTATTCATAATTTATTTAAGATCCCTGCAAACTTGGTAATAAGTCGAATGACCGCAGTTTAGGGCAGTGTGTAATCTCGCCCCTCCAGACTTATGTAACGAGGTTCTTGCGGCCTCGGCAATATTGAGATCTCGAATAGAATTAAGTAACAACTTGCGTTTTTTGTTTTATTGTCAGAAATAGCGTATTTCCATCACGTACCAAATAATGTCTTGACATATACATGTATACTCCTACAATTTTCCTTTGCGCCGCATCACGCGCGTCTTTTTGTCGTCGGGGCACTCGGGGAAGCTTTGACGCACCGTCAGCTCGTGTTCTCGACCAGCGAGGCACGACGACTGTCACGAAGGATGACGAAATCCTCGGTGGATTCGTTTTTTCTCTCCCCTCGATCGACACCTCGCTGATCCCAATCAACTCCGACTGAACGGCTGGCATTTGGAGATAATAGCCATCGTTGAGGTTAGGTAAACAGACACTCTGGCACTAAATGGTGAAAGCGTATGTATGACGTTCCCTGTTGACGACGTCACGGCGTTTTGTTTTCCCTCGGCCGACACTTTTTATCGCGGTCGTTTGCGGCTTTGCTCGTGATCACAGAGTGTGTAGTAAACTTCAGCACGTACCAGACGAAAAATTGTCGTCTGCAGTCTCTCTGCGTGTGCTTGCACTACTTACCTATGCGCTTGCACTCAGTGGCGCGCGACGACTTGACTGCGCGATGGATTTTCCGCGAATTCGTGTTCGCTTCCACGTGCGAGCCGCTTTTGCTCATGCTCCGATAATAAATGAGGCGCGTGCGCATGCGCCTCTTGAACTTCGAACGCAGAGCGATTGTCGATAAAAATTCGTGGTGGACAGATACAACGGACTGTTTTTCAAATAGCTCGCCTTCGTTTTTATTATTGTTGAGGCGACATCATTTTTATCAGGGTGTCATCGGTGCAGCGTAAGTTTTGCGGTTCGGCGGATCAAGTTACGAACTCGAGTTCAACGAATGTTCCGGTTGCGCGTATAACGATTGCAAATGCAGCGCGTAGGTGATGCAATGGTTTGACAGCGATAGACTATAATAAGGTCGTCAGATGAGCCAGTATTGAAATTCCTTTAGCGCACTATATATTGCATTGTCGGGCGCTGAGTAACGATTGCTTGCAACAATGAGGCAAGCATAAAATTCATAATTTGTATGTTTACGTCCGTAATAGCAAAATTATTTGAGTAATTTTATTTGCGCGGGATTATCAGCAGAAAAAAGTCAAGTATTTTTGCAAGGCAAAAAATAGGAATATGTGTAAAGAATTACGTAAGATTTTTTTTATACCAGATAGGTATCTTCTCTGGAGCTGTATACTTATACTTTGTAATAAAAATAATATACAGCTTCTTTCTAACTTTATAAAAGAAGATCGTAATTCTAAAGATATTTAGCTATGAATTTATCGTTTGAAATCATTAGATATAAGTATTATCTATATGATTTAGATGATCTCTTTCGTATAGGTGTGAATTAGACTTGTTTTTGCCATAATTAAATAACTCATTGGAGTAGCTTATTTTTGATAACATTTTTCTCAATTCGTGAATTAATCCGTTGTTGATCTATAAAATTTTCATATTTTGTATTTTTATCAAATGAAAATTAAATGCGAAAAAGAAGCTGAAAAACTTCAATTAAAGTGAATTCTAGACTTCTATGACGAAGTATATAGCACAAAATCAAACCATGCAATCGTTCTCAAATATATATTTAAGAAAACCTCTTCATTTAAAAAACCAGGATGGACGTTTAAAGCGTCTTCTAGAAGTATTTTATTACCAATGACGTACGCAGTTTTTTTGCCGAGTTTACTATACTTTAAAAAAACATTTCAGCTATATATTCCCGTTTAATATAGTTTGCGCTTCTGTGGAATTCTATTCCCGAGTTGAAGGCTATGTTGATGCATTGTAATTTGAATCGCAATATACCGTTACGGCAACTTGCGGTTCGTTCACTCTTCGAGCCTAATGTCTTTGAGATAGCAGCTCATCAGATCGATCTAGTTTAATTAATTCCCTGACCACCGATGCGTATCATAAGGCAATTAAGACAATAATAACAGAATAATCGCAAGCATTTAAAAAAAAAACAATTATATTTATCAAATTTTTCATATCCAGTTTTTCTTTATTAATTTACTATCTTCATATATTGACGTTCCAGAATTTTGTAAGCAAAAACTTTTAATTCAGTCACTTAACAGCTCTCAACACATAGAGCCCTCATTCATAAAAAAGAGACGACATAAAAATTACGGCTACGATGGTACTTGTCCTCTTTTCAAGGCAATCAAGCTAAATCACAATCTATTTCAAGACCGTTTGAGAGCAACCTTTATGGAAAATTTTGCACTCTTCAACAGCTCTACCACTCATAGAACCGAACAATCTCAGCGTTTCTCTTATATACGCACGCTTTCCAGGCAAATCTAAAGCCATTCAGGCGTAAACGTCCCATTCATCCGCGACAATGCCACACGAAAAAGAACCACTGCAAAGTCAAAAGAATTCTGCTGAGTCACGTTGACGCCGAATAGCGCGCACGTGTTAAATGAATGAGTTCTCGTCGTCACATATATCATATCAATTAAGACTACACACGCGACATCTCAAGATCGATCATAACATATACCAGACTGTACAGATCCTACTACAGCCTCCGTGCGAGAATCAACCGTCGCGCGGAGCGAACTCTAGACTTCGTGATAATGCCATTCCCGATTAGACGCGACGACGCGATCAATCATGACGTCTCGGCCGCTCGTATAGATGTGCATGCGCGCGCGCGTGTTTCAATTATAGGAATTTCGTCGATTGATAGCACGCGGCTCGACTATCGAGGAGAGGTGTGCGGATAATCGGGATTTCAATCGGACTGTCAAGGTTCTCGCGCGTATCTTGCGGTGACACGATAGTGGTCAAGTATGGTTATTTATAATGAGGATTTTGAACATTACTATAAATTCGGTGTTGTATTGTGCTATGGCGAAATCATCATTATTATAATAGGCATTTTGTAAGTTAGATAACGGTCATTTCCGTTACACTTGGACGATAATTCAGAGTACATATCTTGAAAATGTATTCTCCGTATAACTGCGGACGAACAATATATCTCCGAGAAATTCAGACCTCCAAAACTTCTCCTCCCTCCCAATTCCTTATCATCCTCCAGCCCAAGCTCCCGACACTCAAAAAAAGTTTCGCAATTAGCGGAAATTCAGATCCTCTCTCTTTACCTCTCACCTACCGAATAATATAATCCTCCCCCCGCTTGGTATTCAAATGGCGCGTATAAAAGAAAAGCGCGTTCGGGTAAAGTCTTGAAATCGCCGAAAATGAAGAGAGCGAGAGATAGAGATGGAGGCGTTGTACACGGGACTTCGCTTAAAATTCGAATTTCAAAAGCCGCGATGAATTGGAAATTAGCTCTCTCTCTCTCGGCGCGATGCGGGCGCGCGAGTTTGCGGTTCTTTCGCGCGCGCACAAGACCCGCCCCGAATGCGAAATCTCTCTCGGCCGATTACACAGCTGCAGATAGGGGCTTTGTATTATACTTACGCGGGTGTAATAAGTTTTTAATACTTTTTATTTTCTTGATTTTTTGATCAATCACTCTGCGGTTTTTAATTCAGCGATGTTTTATGAGAACTTTGACACCACTCTCGCGCGCTTTTATGACAAAACTTTGGCATGGAACTTGTTATAAAGGCGCCCTTCTATCTTCTTGAAAAACATTTGTAATTATTCACGCGCCGCCGCAAAGGGAATGTACAAAATCAGCCGCAACATATATATTATAGTCTCATCGTTGGCGCGCGGGGAACTTTTAATTTGGTCGCGCGCCGCGGTGGGGACTTTTCCGATTGTTAGAGGCAAAAAAGGGCTGCTCCCGATCGAAAACTTGGGCCGCTCTGCAACAAAAGAGAGAGAAACGACTTTCCTCAAAGTTATCCTTCCTCTAGCCATCTACCGCCTTATTTACATTCCGCCGGCAGCGAGCGACAAAAGAGAAAGAGAAGAGCTGAAAATAGAGAAAGATTGGAGGAGGACTAGCAGCGCGAGCGGCGCGTATGTATACCTGGGACAATTTCCATTTCGATGCCGAGTTTTTGCCGACTGGTCGGACGCGGACGCTGGAGGTCCTCGGGAAAACTCTTTATCTCGGCCCTTTTTGTTTGCCTCGTTTTCTCCGGTTTTTTGCGAAAAGTTGATACCCTCCCTCTCTTTCTCTTTTATCCTTCTTTTTCGCCCTGGACAATTGGCTTATCCCGATCCATTTTGGCCGACGAGGAAGGGTAATATAAGCTCGGGATCTGCAGAAATGTTGTTGGTGTTGATATGAAAGTACTAATGTTTATGAAATAAAATTGGTAAAGGTTCCGAAAAATTTGTCATTTATTCACAAAAAAAGTATCATTTTATTATGCATATTTTATTAAAATAAAAAGACAAGAGGTGAGAAAACTTATTTTATTGAAAATAGTAAATAAAATATAATCAGCGGGAGAGGGTAATATAATGTAAAACACAGCATTTTTTGAATATAGCAAGAACTTTATAAAAGACGAGGCAGACTCACAGATGGTTTACAAGTATAATAATGTAATTAGTACACAATGTCTCAAAACTCACGAGGGAGACGCATTACGCTTGTTAAATTACTTATGTGTTTCATGTGAGAGTGTACGAGTGTGTATATACGTACGTAATGTTACGTGCGCTTAGCACGTCATTTCGTGTGTCGTTTTTTTCGTGTCTATATTTCTTTAGTTACATCAAGAAAATTTCACTATACATGAATGAAGAATTTTTCAAATAAAAAACGTCTAGAAATTCGAAAGTTGCTTCATTTGTTTTCGTAGTCAAAAAAGCCAAGAGAAATGAAATAAAAGGAGTCGTTTATGCACACATTATATTTTATATGCGAAGGCTGTAAAATTTTTCGGCTTGTTTGCATCATTTTGTGTTTCTCACAAATCATTTAATAATGGTATATGTTTAATATTTCAAGCGCGTAAAATGTGCCTGCATAAGCAAAGTCTCGTATAAATTGAAATTCCGATGACAATTCATTTTCTTTTATAACTATATTTTATGACAAAATTGCGCTTGGAACGAAGACGATGAAAATTCAAATTTTTTGATCGACGAGCGTCGTTGTTATTTTATATACGCAAATGAATTTCCTAGTGATAATCTTAAAGTTATGCAAAATTGACGCTTGTTTTTTTTCCGATAAGTTGACTCAATTTGTTTTTTTTTTTTTTTTTGTTCTAACATTTACCCTGTTGTTTAAGTCTATTTTCTTTGTTTCGAAAAGAATTTTGAATCTGACGAGCAATTCTCCGAGATTGATCTGTGTAAAATTTATTCTCCTTCTCTCTATTTTAGATTAAAAACTAAAATTCGGAATTCGAATGGTTTTTTTAATTGGACCCATTGTTCTGTTGTATGAGCAGAAGTAAAAGAAAAAGTGGTCCCTGTCACTTATCATGTGGATTATATTTAAGTATTATTGAGAATTGATAATGTGAGATATAAATAGTAGAGAAAGATATGACTAATTTTTAAATGTAGATTATTTTTAACTTTTGAATGTAGACTCTTTATATAATTAATTTCTATATTTGAACTTTTATTCTCTTTTTTTTGGGACAATCGCTTAAACTTTTTAATCTGTTGAATATATTTTGTTATTTCATAAGGAACTTGCTTCAAAATAAACATTTTTTGTTAAAAATATTTCCGATAAACAATATTTCCAACACATTTAACAGTTTGCTTAGAAAGTTTTGTCGTTTGGTCAACCGTTTTCCCGATTCCGAAATCTCATATATATACCGGAGATAAACTCGCCTTCCTTCTCGCGCGATTCGTCATTTGCAATTCGCATTACAGACCGAATGAAATTCCAAACGGAGACGAGGCGCCATCGTATAATATAACTTTAATGCGCCCAATCGTAATTTCGCTCGCGCGGTTTGTTATTGGTGTGTCTGTGTGTGTGTCCACCAACTCCCGATTAAAGTTGTATGGGCGCGAGGTGTTAATGAATCTCGGAGAATGACTCGCGTGTCGGCGTTAAAACTGCGCGACACGAAGCCCCGTTAATTTATACACTTCTTTTCTCTATCTCTCTCGCACTCTTTTCTATCCTTTTCACGTTTTTCGCCAGCTTTCTCGTCAGCCCAGACTTTACGGTGCGCACTCGAGAAAACTGCTTAAAATCCTTGTTCCCGCTGGATTTTCTAATCTACGACGCCCCAGATGCGTGATCTTTGTCTTTCTGTCTCTCTCGCTCCCAGATACTTTCTTCCTTGACTTTTTCTCTTTTTTCTTTAATTTTTTAGGAAAATGCGCATGGCGCACACAGCGATACGAATCATTTTTCTTCTCGACGCTTTATAAATATTTACAAGTCAACTTCGACTAACTGATAATATTACTTTTATTGTAATAAATTCTTTGGAAAACAAAACTCTTCGTGCGATTCGTAAAAATATTTTGCTGTAGCTGTTCATAGAAAAAAAGACTGTCAATTTTGTTTCATCAAAATTGGATATATACTTATAGATCGCAATAAATTTTTCATGAGAGGCAAAAGAACCACTTTCCTCGCCCTTAGCGATCGCGCGACGATAAAAAAAATTTCCTTCCACCTCGTTCCTCGACAAAGTCGTTTCAATTTTATAACTTTTCAGACGGTCAAATTTTTCGTTTTCCTTTCTTTTTTCTCGCAAAAAAATATTATAACTTTAAAAGTGTTAGGAAAGGAAGGAAAATTGAGCTTCGATGAGCTGCGTTTGCTTTCTTTCTTTTACGCTTACAATCGTATAGAAAAGAATTCGAATGACATCCATATGTATACACCGTGTGCCTGTTGAAAAAGTTATAATTAAGCATGAAAAGTGCGCATGTGTGCACGCGCGCGTAGCGTGTTGCTTCAATATAACAATTATAATGATAAGAAGACGACGATGAGAGTAAATGCGATTGTCAGTGCTGTGTTTGCGTCGCTGAATGGCGAATACGTGCCCCGTTATTGTAACGCGAATTTCTTCAGCTGTCGATTAATTCTTTTTTTTTTTTGCTCTTCATTGAATATGCGAGGCTTTCTGTGTATGTGGACATTGATTTTGGTTCTGAAAGTGTAGCTATTCTTTTGATTTCTCGAAATTAATCACTCTATTGAAGTGAACAGTTCACTCTAAGTGGAAAAGTGGCAGTATTCTCACTTCAATCAGAGTCATAAATTGAAATATCGAAATTTAAGCTTTTTTGTAAATAAAAGTCTATATATAGACTCCAGTATACTGGAGACTTGCCTTTAATTACGAATTTAATGGGAATGGAGAAAGTTTTGACATTTAGTAAACTTAAATGATTTTTTATTTTAATTGTGATTCCGATATAAAAATTAAGTATATATTATCTCGGGCTTCTTTCTGAATATCGTTGACTCATACTTGCCTTCGGGGCGCTGATTTGAAACGTGCAAATAAAAATAAAGTAAGAAATTTTACAGTTTCAGGATGAAAATCTTTTATGTCATCATTCATCCTCTTCTTACCATGTATGTACATACCTTATCGATATGCATATTTAGCAACAAGATTCTCGCGAAAAGAAAATATCGTTTATCATACAATTCCAAAATGAATAAATCAATACAGATAAATCGATCGCCATACAAAATTGTCCGCTGCCAGAAATTACAGATTTTTTCCCTCTATTAAGCGGCATGAAGAGAAAAAACTTTACACGTACATATAACGTACACATAAGCGTGCGTAAAAAATGGATTGTACTAGCCTGCAACACGTGATCGCATTTTTATAATGTTACACAGTGGCGAGCGTGTTATTATTTCGGCATGGAATCATGATATACATGTCATTGCGATAATGAGAGTATACAGTACAGTACAGATTTCTTTAAAAGAGCTCTATCACAACATTGAGCTTTTTTGTCATATAATTATTATTTATTATTACAACAGAAAGATGAATTAGATTTTTGTAAATTATCTTATGAATATAAGAAATATCGTGTTTAGCAAAAACATCAAGTCCATTGTTTTCGATGTTTCCCCAAACTCGATGAGTGAAATTTCGTTAAAATTTTGACATTAATAGAATGAAAAAACCTTGATGATTCATCATAAAAAGCATACCTTTTTATAGAATCGTATTACATATCTTGATTCGCCTGTGAATACTGTACGTATCATCCGCGTATGCATTCGCCTCGAGAGTGCATTGATGACCGTACGCAGCGATAAATCATTGTATGCGTCCAGTCGCATCGCGGCGCAATATTGTTACAACTCATGTGCGTTCATTGCAAACTGTATAAATAGAAAGGTATATGTTTCAATTAAAAAGACGGAATTCATAAAAATATATGAAAATCTGACTACCGAACTAAAGTAGATGTATTATCGATTCGTAGATTCGTGTAATATTTATAACATAACGGATGTGTTCTTTATAAGAATCAATAATAATACACGTATAGTTAATATATATGTAAAATAGAATCAGGCAGGAATTTAAAACAATGTATTTTAAAATATATTTCTAGTTTTTTTCTTTATCATTATCTCTAACATCAACTATATAGTTTATTAACGTCATCTATTTGAATTCTTTAAAATCTCTCTATTATCTTTATAAGTATATAAATTATATAGAAATATCAACAAACGGAAAAATCAGTTTATAATAATAAATAAATATATTTATATATTTATATGCACATATCTTCTTTAAGAGACGCGAATAAATATAATTTTCTTTATTTTTGTACAAATATACGCGAGATTCTCACTTATGATTCGTCGGAAATAATAAGAGACGAATGCAAACGACATCTATTTTGCTCACCAATTATTCTTTTTTTTTTTCGTCTTTTTTTTGGTACAGTTATATACAAAGTATGTGTACAGTTTCGCCACGCGTAAGAGACAAATTTCCGCTAGTCGCACGACTCATTCCTCAGAAAGTTTGACTCCGTGACGGTTAATATTAAATCTGATTATAATAATAGACTAATCGTAGAATTAAAGATTTTTATATATAACTCTCCCAGTTTTGCATAAGAAAGTGGCACATTTAATTTTTCAAAGATCTTATATATATATATATATTAAAATGGTATTTAAAAAATTCAGAGAAGAAAACACCTTTTTTCCTATTTTCCTCTAGTCAATCGAATGCTCACATAAACTCATATCACTTTCCTCCTCGTTTGCACGCTCTAAATGAAAGAGTAAAACACACATCGGAAAGTCTAATCATCATTAAAAAAATGACTTCACGTTCCTTAGATACAATGTACATTCATCATTTTGAGAAAGTGAAAAAAGTCATGCACATATCCAATTCCAAAATGCCTCACGTACACGCTTGCAAAACTTCTCAAACAAGCTAAGAAGGCGATAGCGATATTCTCTTCAAAATTATATAAGAAAAAAGAAATGATTACCGAAACCTAATTTACAGGCGAAAAAATTCTCGCCGCCATCCACCCAGCTGCGTGCACAGGACGAAACCAAAACGGCCAGCGAGCAGAATCGCAAGGGAAAGAGAGAGCGAGAGAGAGAGAGAATCATCGATCGAATCAAAGCGAGGCATGCGGTTTGTCCTCTCGGTCACGGGACGCGAGTAGTCCGTACAGGGCGCGCGTGCCACGTTCGATCGATACCTGTATATAGCGCGGCTTTCGTTTACCGATTGACCCGCCTCGTAATTCCGGACAATCGCCGCGCGCATTTCGAGGCTAATTTCGAGCCCCCCTCTCCTTCGTTTGCCACACTCTCCCGCTCCACCGCGACTTTTTATCCACCAAACAGCATCGCGCGAAATCAGCTAGGATAATCAGGCACCCCGAGGCCCACGGGAATGATTAATCGGAATTTCGGATCGAGAATGTTCAAACAATCAATGACCGAGTTGGTTTGTACGTCGCGCGCGAGATAAACTTGGAAGATTCAATCGTTATATAATAATGACCGATAAAGATAGAATGGATGTGTGTACTTGTTGATAATGAAATTATTGACTTTTCACAAGATAAAAGTTTTACAAGCGTACGCAGTGCATTTGAAAGAATTAGTATTATAAAGATACTTTCTCTTATGTTTTTTTTCTTTATTATTTAACAATAATTGGATAAACATTTCCAACCAGCCAGTCAAAATATCAAATGTAATTTATTTGAATACATACCAGAAATAAATAGACAAAACCAATGTAATAAATGTGCCAGTGACATTTCTATCAGCCAAGTTATTTTGTAAAATGCAACACTTTTGACAAACCAATTACTCATTTGCAAACTTCTTTTTTCCCTTAAAATCGAATCTTATATATTACTTTTAATTACATATACATGAACCTCAAGTTTGAGAGCGACAATTGTTTTGTGAAAGGAACACGTTAAACTAAACGAGAAGAGCTAGACAAGTCTAGTCGATGGACACTAGTTGATTAATTATCATTAAAAGGAGGCGCGCTTCGCTTCACGAAGATGAATTATTATTAAGTCTCTCTCTATTTATCGTTTAAAACTTGCTTCTTGCGCTGCACAATGACGACCTAATGAGCGTACCGAGCTTCCCCATAAAAAGCTGCATTTCTCGCAGTATCCAGACTTTTGCTAATAACATTTATGCTCGCTACGAGATATTATTTTACTGATTTCTGACTTTTATTTTCCTATTTACTTTGTAAACTTACGCCGACGATCGCAGCTAATGTGATCGCGCATGTGTACTTTAATTGTTATCTCTGCATTATTTTTTTTTTTATTCTGTTTAATCGTAAGGTCGTTCTCTCAGATCTACGAATTCTCGTTAAGATTTCTTTCGTTTAATCTCTTATTAGGGATGACTTAGGTGAAAAAGAGTCTTTAGAGGAAAATAAGTTCTTTCCGTGAATTGACAAGTAGATCAGGAGACGCTCGGAGGAAAATCGCTCGTTTATCGGCCGTTCGATTTCGACGGTCTGCATTTTTAATCAGTCACCGAACAATTCACTTTATCCGTTTAATCTTACACTAACAAAGCAATGTCCTGCGCCATTAATCAGGATCAATATGAACTTATAATCTTTCTTTGCTAAATCTTTAAAGTCCACATTAATTTTCTCATTGAATTCCGTAATTCCAGCGCATACAGCTGACATAGCTTTGTTGAGTATACAGCAGCATCACGTTCCACTTATTTTCTTCCTTGCTCATCCAATTTTGCTCATTTTCTCTCGTTTTTCACCCACGTCACCTGTATTTATGTTTTTTTTTTTTTAAATATTTTTCATTTGAATCATTATCGAACAATTCACAGGTACTCGTCCCGACGTCTTGGTCATACTTAACTATCTCCCATCCGCGGCGTTAAGCCTCGCCTCCTCGGAAAAATCGAAGTCGAGCATGAATCTCTCTCATAACTACCTCCACGTCGTTTCTTTTCCCCTCGTTTTCATTCCTATTCTCGCTTGCCTTTCATCGCTCTACCACCCATCCTCGGAAATTTTTCTACGTCCCGCGTGTAGACGGCGGCAGCCTGTGTCCGAAACGCCGTCAAGAATAGGATAGAAATATGGCATTGTATATGTATACCTTCGGAAGCATATGTGTTTGTGTATGTATATATATTTATATATGTATAGAAACTCGCGGGCAGGCGAGGCGCTCTCACAAAGTTGCAACGTTTCTACACGCAGAAAAAAGTTATTGAAAAGATATTTATCTTTTATACATTGTATATATAATAAATGGAATATTCGTGCGCAAAATCTTCTTTGCAATATAATTTATGGAAAAGTTGTATGCATTTAGTAAAAGTAAAAGAAATTGATAGAAAAAGTAACGAGGATATGTCATAGTCGTTAATGTATAATCAAGATAAATATACACCACCTTTCATTGTTATATATTAAAAATAAAGCAACGAGATTTATATATAATACTATTTTACTTTGGCTATCGTATATTTCATCTATACATATACAAACAAATTAATTTCCCCAAGTGTGTATATATATTGAAACTTCCACTTTCTGTACATTATACAATAAAAATGTACGATATGTGTGTTTTATACGTGTGTGTGAGTGTTTGTGTACTTATGTGTTTTCTTTTTAGCCTAGAACGATATGGACACAAGTCTAACACCAACTTGAACTCGAAAAAATTCATATACAAATAATTTGAACCCTCGAAAAAGTTGTACACAATTCATTTTTTCTGCGTGTGAGGGCAAAGGGCTCTCTCAAAAGCCTAGCATTATCAGTGACTTGGAAAATTCAGTCGCCAAAGAAAAGACCAACCTCCCGACATAATCCGTCTCCAGCGTGCCGCGAGCGCATGACAATAACAGACCATCTCCGTCGCCCAGCTCGAAGAAAGCAAGACGAGAGGCGGCCGCAGGTTGTGTGAGAATCAGTGGTCGCGCGAGCCAGGGTCCCTGAGCCCGACTCCAAGGCCAATCTCAGAGCGGCTCGGCTCGCTTGGCGGCCATCTTCGCCGCCCTCGTGGCGAGCGCGCCCAGCGAGCAGACCAGCCCCGTAATGGTCTCCCAGAACGTCGCCCGCCTGCGCTTGTTAAACCCCGGCTGACCCGGGTAGTAAAAGTAACCCCCGCCCAAGCTACCCCTATTATTATTATTGTTGTTGTTGATGTTGGTTTGTTGCTGGGCGTAGTAGTGGTTGGAGGCGTTGCTCGGCCGCTGCTGGTTGGACTGGGCACTAGCCGAGCGACTGCGGGGTTGGCGCACGATGCTCGGGTCCTCGGGTAGACCCAGTGAGCTCGCCTGGCTCTGGGCTGAATTCGAGCGGGACGAGCGCATCATCTGCTGCTGGACGTTGCTCAATCGACGGTCCATGATGTTGACGAGGTTCTCGTGGACGCGCGGATCGTTCTGGGGCAACATGAGGTGCGGACTGGTGGCATTCAGCTGCTGCTGTTGTTGCTGCTGCAGTGGACTGGTAGGTAGTTGACGCCGACCCGGCGCCTGGCCGAGGAGACGGTCTACGCGTCAGGCGTACTCGGTGTCCGTCGATGCCGATCTCTCGAGGTGACCAGGCTGCTGGTTCGGCTGGTGATGCGGCGTCTGCGGCGTCTGCCATTGGTGAATCCCAGGTATTGTTGGCGTGCCGTTGTGGTTCAGTTTGGGTTTTGCAAGAGAATGGTTCTATTTACTTACGTAGTCAGAGTGATCAGGGTGAGTGGACAATGCCTTATGGTAGTTGATTTTTATAGGAACAAACATTTTTTACCCCTTCTTCTTTTTGAAAGTTTGAAAAGCAATTAAGGAATGTCGTGAATTCTCGAAAAATTGTACGCGTTGTTGTTTTATTCTTTGAATTTCTCGAAAATTAAAATAATACGCTCCCGCGGCCAACTAATTTAAACTTTTCGTTTATGCAATAATATTTGAAAATAAAAGCTTTTATTGCGACACGGAGGTCAAAAGTGCGTTTGGCGTTATTTTTAAATGACATTGCGCAAAGGTAAAATATTTTCATTATAAAAATCAACTACTTTAAGGTCAATTATATTATTGTTTAAATATATGTAATTATGAATAAACTGCTCTACATTTGATTTATTACGCGTCTTTGGTTTAATGTCCGTTGTATTAAGCATACACGATTCCCCATTAAACGCGCCCGTAGTTACACTAATGCAAATACACAAATATTGGTAATTATAATATATATATATATATAATATGACAGATATTACAAAATTTAATTAAACTGATTTAGTGGAGATATAATGAAAATTTAATCGACTCGATATATAGATAAAAGATCGCTGTATGTCTATGTACAATATATAAATAAATGCAAATTGACGGATTTTATGAAAAATTAATTAATCACGACGCGAACCAGAAATCAAGCTACCATCGATTCGCTTTAATTAAAACGTGTATGTAACATTCCAATCGACTCCGCGAGCCAAAAATAATTTCTCAATCGATCAGGCGACCCCCCTTATACGCTACATTACACGAAATCATCATCATGATCACGAGGAGGAGTACCAACCGTCTGCTGTTGCTGCTGCGCCTGCGCGTACGCCAGACTCTTCTGATAGCTGAACAGCTGCCTCTCCAGGCTGTAATTCTCGGCCTGCAGGGCCGCGATCTCGCGTCGCATCTGTTGGTTGTGAACGCGGCAGACGTCATCGTACTTGTGGTAGGTCGCCTGGAAGAGTAGATGGGACTCGTTCCACTCGATGCGCACGCGTATCTGGCCCTTCTCGGTGAGGAAGGGACAGTTTTCGTCCTTGACATCGGTCACGTTAATCGGCGTCTCCATGATTATGCCCTCGTCCACCGGCTCCTGGGCGTAGTAGCGGCTGAAGGGGGCGCCAGGTAAACTGACGATCTCCGTGTCCGGCTCCTCGCCGCGTATCAGGTAGGCCGTCCAGCTGACGTACCTGTCGCGTCATGCACATATCGATAAAGTTTTCGTTCAACGTTATAATATATCGGAGCATGCTTTTGGCAATATTGAGAGTCTCACCTGAGGTGATTCCGTGGCACGTTGTGTATATCCTTGTAGACGAGGTGTAGCCTCACGGTGTCCGAGTGCAGGTCCGCCCTGATCGCCCAGGCCTGCTTATCCCTGTCATAGCAGGGCGTCGCGGGTAGTTGACTGGACGCGCCCAGCGCCTGCACCGAGACCTCGGAGATGGTCCTCGCCTCGAGCATCTCAAGCGACACCCTCAGCACACCTTTGTGCGCCACATCGGTCCAGCGCACGCGCGGCTGCCAGCCGTAGCCACGGCCCTCGGCGTCCGAGAGGTCCTCGATGGGTCCGGACTCGATCCGTCGCTCGCCGTCGCCGAGACTGACGATGTAGCGCACGCGGCAGCGATGGTCGAAGCCGGTGAGCCGCATCAGGTAGACGCTCAGTCGGCCGCCCTCCTGGGAACGAGCCTCCGTTTCTTTGTTGCCCGTCGGGTAGATCACGAGGTTCCAGTCGAAGCCGCCGAACGTGAAGTAGCTTGTCTCGAGCTTCGTCGGCTTCGGCTGGCCTGTTGTGAACACGCTCGTCGGCAGCCGGACCTGTTGTTGGGGGTAGTTCAAGGGGGGGAACAGAAATGGAATAGAGTTGTGTTAGTTTGGGTGGATGCAATAGTCACTGGGGGATTAGCGAATAGGGTGTCTGTGGGCAATGAGCTGACATTTATTGTTTTAGAATCAGGCAGATTTGTAGGCAATTTTGTGGTTTTATTTTTTTATTTAAAGTTATATTTGAATTTTTATTTTTATATTGATTGTAAGATTATTTGATTTAGTTTGATGTATTACGTCGAAATCGTTAGACTATAAACTAATTCAAACTCAATTATGGAGTAATACCGGACAGATATATGTATATATAAATTATATTGAGACTAAGCTGGTATTACTGCGTGTATTTCTGGCAAGGTCGAAATTGAGTCCATCCCAAATTCAAGATTAAGCGAAGATGATTCGGATAAAGCTATGATTGCTTTTCAACGATCAATTGTACATGCGATATGGACATTTTGATTTATCACTTAACACCATGAGTTTAAAACACGTTTATCAATATCTTTTAACGCAATTATATTGAATGTTTATAAAAACATTAAACAGCCGTGCATAATAGCAGTAAAGTCAGAGAGCTTGCAAATAACAATTATATGGAAAACATTATAATTAAATTTGATTATTGTATAAATTTAAACGATAAAGACATGTATAAATATTATAAAACATTAATATAAATGACTTTTAGCATTAATCTCTCGTGCAACTTTTAACAGGCACTTAATCTTGTTACGCATGTATGTAAGTTTGCTCAGTACATTTAGAAGTAATTTTACGTGCTGGCACAGTAAATTCTGAATTCATAATGCATAGTAATGCATGATAAATAACAAAGTAAGCGCGAGAATTGCAGATTTGAAACAGCAAACATACAAAACACGTATAACATAAAATCGTTAAAGAGACGTTGAACGATAAATATAATAAACGTTTGAGATCAATATATTTCGGCCAGACAAGCTTGACGGTAGAGGAAAAAATAAAAGAGTAAAAATGAAAATAAAAACGTTTTACCTCTCGGCACAGTTCATTCGATGGTAAACACTTCTACGAGTTTCGGCTTCGGTACTGCGCGTATTCGTGAGCCGAGTTAAATATTTGCGCAGGCGTATATGTATATATATACCTACTGCGCAGGTGTGTGTGTATACGCGCTGACGAATTTTCATTGTTCGGAGTCCTCGAAATTAAAAAAACGCGGGGTTGAGAGACATCGGAAATCAACATCTCGTATCGGTTTAAAAATATACTGCTTTTAGATTTTTCTAGTAGTTTACTGGTATTGCTACTTCTAATGTTTTTTTTTGTGAATTAGAGCTGATTGTTTTTAAAAATTTTCTTCCAATTGGCTTAAGTTTCGATATTTAAGGGTATCTTACAATAAATTATTATCGATCAAAATAGAGATACAATTATTAGACAATTTACAAAGTATTTAATACACGTAAAGTGAAAATAGCCATTGCCCTCAAGAAGTCTATATTCCAAAATGAAAAATTATTGTTTCCCACGCACGTTTTCGAGGAATGAATTACCAAAGGTGTATATTATGTCGCATGCAAAGCAGAGTATATATTAGAAAGAGAACATATACAAAAAAAGCGCACATCCGAGTTGAGAGAAGCCGGGATGCCGACCTCGCTGCTGAAGACCGTGCGCACATTGGCCATCGACAGCTCCAGCTGAAACTCGCCATTCGGATCGGCGAAGTTGCGACTGTAGAGGTCGGAGACGGATATGTAGTTGCGATTGCCCTGGGCTGGCGCCTCGTAGGTGAACTTGACACGCTTGCCGCTGAAGCCCTCGTTCACGCTGAAGTGCTCGCGATTGAGGAGCGTGAAGGTGAAGTCGACGTAGACGCGCAGACCGGGCGCCGCGCCGCGCCAGACGAGGTAGACGCCCAGCACCTGCCGATCAGAAACAGAACGTTTGTTTCGACCACGCTTCTGCAAACAGGCCAGAAGAATGGAGGAGAAGAGTACGGTGTCAGTATAATTGTCAGTACGTGAAATTAGATCGCCTTAGCTTTAAGGATCCGTCTCTCGCCCTACCTTTACCAAGATCTGGCGAGAGACAGGATCTGCGCCTTACAGCTAATTGGGCCTTTTCACCACGATCTTTTTTCCATTTTAGGCTACATGTGCATTCCTGCGGTTAAATCTAAGCTGTGACCTTTGCATACTCGACGTTTGCGAGTACTTATATTTTCTTTGCTGAGTCTCGTTTCGCTGCTCCTTTACTGTATACTTGTCCAGAACTGTGGATTTTGGAAAGGTATACCAAAGTTGCGAGCGCAATTTCTAGTCTACGTATAATATGTCGGAAATAGTAGAGAAAAATTTTGATTTTGAAAAAGAGATATCTTGTACAGTGCAAGAGTTGACCATGCAATGTAGGTTGATAGAATCTTGTAGTAGAATTCATATAGTGATATATATATAGTTAATGCAGATTTGTGATAAAGAATATATCGCAGCCAAAAAGTAAGTAAAAGTATTTGATAATTTAAGAATTTGGAAAAATTAAGTAGTATAAAGGACGACACGATGCTATAGGTTAAATTAACAGTTCACAGAGTCAGAAGTTTGTGCATTCAATATAATGTGCTGATTATATCAATGCGAGTGGAAAAAAGTTTCATGGAAATCCCAATTACGTTTAGTTGATCATTAGTTCTATAACTTTCACAGACTCCAGGAATCAAATGAAATAATTTGATACTACAGAAATAATTGAAATAATGATCAACTAAATATACCTTGAGAAAAGAGTATTCATTTAATTAAAAGATTGGCTTTAACTTTACTTTTAATTGTTATCTTACTTTTTTCACAAGGCATTTCTTAGAAAGTAGTATAGTTTAGTTAGCATGTACAAAGAATTTTGCAAGGTAGAGCAAGACCAATAGTTCAGATTTAGAGCAGATAGACTTGGACCATACATGAAATATGTGATAGTATAGTATAATAGATGATTTGGTTTTGAAAAGTTTTAATAATATGTACATGTTTGCATTCAAATTATTATGTCTAGTCGTTAGAGCTAATTCTAGTTGCAAGCAATTATTATGAGGTTCAATTTTACAAGTGGTAAATTAATCGTATAATGTCTACAGGTATATTCATTCTTTTTTTTAAATATTTTGTTAAAAGTGTGTTACAGTACCTGTATTGTAGTATTAAGCGTTAACAATACTAATATATTATATCCTATACTGTTATTTTATTTTGAGTGCTTTCAAATAAGCTTGCATTAAA
>JAPYZO010000764.1:0-35028 GCA_030522905.1 Torymus flavipes | reverse complement strand
TAATTAATTGTGGATGTACAAGTAATGACTAAGGTGTCCAAAATAAACTCAATATTCTTATTAACAACTTTCTCTTTTACACTTTTCCATATATTTTTTTTTTAAATCAATCTTATTTACAAATTTTCGTAATTTTCAGTAACAATATGTAGGTACATTTGAAGGTAAGTGCCACTTGGTGGATGACGTAGATAAAGATCACCGGGACTTGTACTCTCACAAAAGTCTGGAATATTCCCATAGTCCCACATTTCACTCTCCTCTCACACTCTTCAAGCTTACAAAACACGAGCCTTTACTCTTTCTTCTCTTGTGCTGGATGGAAATTCAATGAAGCAGAGTTGATGCAGAACCTCTTTCTCTTGGGCTTGGGCCCATCGTTGAAGACATGGCCAAGGTGGGCTCCGCAATTGGAGCAGGTGACCTCGGTTCTCAACATATCCAGAGTGGTGTCCTTGGAGAGTTTGACGCGACCCTGTTCTACGACCTCGGAGAAGGCGGGCCAGCCGCAGCCGCTGTCATATTTGTCGTGGGAGGTGAAGAGCTCCTGCTCGCAAACGATGCAAGTGTAGGTGCCGCCCTCGTAGTGCTTGTTGTAGCAGCCGGTGTAGGGCCGCTCGGTTCCCTTTTCCTGGGTCACGTGCCACTGCAGCGGCGTCAACCGGCTCTTCAGCTCGCTCTTGTCGACATCTTTACCCGTCATCTTGGCTGTTATCACCGCCGATAGCGACAGATTGCGAGCGGACGATGGTACGATAGCTCCGAGCGCACCGCGAACCAGGGGACGACTGAGCGCTTTCACTGTTGTCGACCACATCCGTCGCGCCGTTGATTTTGGAGAGGGCACGCATACACACAAGCGCGCACGGATTGTTGAGTGAGTGGTGTGAGTGTTGAGTTGAGTGGCGCAGTCGCGACGACTGTTCACGGGCTTCGTCGTCTCCGGTTTGTTGTTGACGGGTGTAGTACGATACTGACCCGCGGAGACTTACTAGTTACTACTTACACAATAACAATATGATATGGTTGTACTGCACCTGTGCAGCAACGCGGACTCTCAGGTTCAAGATTCAAGAACAACCTCGTCACGCATGTTAGTCAAGTACTTGATATTTCACGCAATTACACAATATGCGGTCATGGACATGTGTACATGTATTGGGGTATAAGTATATATGTCACATTGCGTATAGAAATGATATTGATTTCTCGTGATAATTTTTAATCATTTGTTCGATCAAGAACGAATTTTTATATAAGAGATCTATTAAAAATAATTAGGTATCCACTTAAGTATTATAGTGATTCATTAAATGACACTATTTTAAATTAAAATTATTAATTAAATTTAGTCTCATGTGACTAAATATTTTAAATGCTCTTTATTAAACGTCCGTCAGATTATTATATATAGTACATTGTTTCAGAGGAGTAATATTACAATATTGATTTTGTTTTGACCTTTGATTAAAATAACTGTGCTGAGCATATAGGTCGGATTATTACTCAATTTCAATCTATAGAAATTTTATATTTTAGCTAGTAAATTGACACTCGGATTGCAAATTTACACCTAGAATGGAAATTAAATTTGTTAGAAATAAAATTTAGTAATAAGTACCAGCTTATTAAAACAACATATAAAGAAAAACACTTAATTATATAATTAACTATAGTAAAATTGAAGTTAAAAAATTTAATATTATCTAGAGGAACTGCTTATAAGTACCTACGCATTCGTCCAGCAATATTAATTAATATATTGAAATAAATTTGAAATTCGGACTTTTTACAGTGCATAGGTTGGTATTAAAGATGGCGATGCAGTATTTTCAAAAGTAAGGTTAGGTTCCTAGTGATAAGCCTACGGCTATGGTTGTAAACACCGAGGGCCTTCAATTTTTGCTCCGTTTTAAAGAAGATTTTAAAGAAGAATATTGTGGCTGTAATCTTGATTGATTTTTTATAATTTTCTCGTCTGAGTTATTAGGAAGCACTGCTACTAGAATGTTCTTAGAGTTATAGTTTGAAAATATAAATTAATATTATTAAAACGATTTAAAAAGTATGTGTGGTATATTGGTCAAAATAGATATTTTGAATTGTTGAAACTTAATTTTAAAAGAAATTGTTATGAAATATTAGATAACTAAAAGGAATAATGGCTGATAGTTTCATTCCCGTTAAACGTCCAAAACCTGGGGATGGCGAAGAAGAACTCTTGCGTATGCAAGAAGAATTCAATGAAAAGAAACTAAGTCCTTGTGCTAAAGTTATTAATTTACGTACTGAAAGAGCAAAAGAGTCTCCTCTATCTAAGAAACAATCAAGATTTGCACAAAAAAGAAGCCTTGAATCCCAAAAGAAAAGAATCTCAACTAGTCAAACATGTGGGAATGTAACAAATGTAAATACAGGTAATAAGTTTTTCAAATAAATGTAATATTTGAATATATTTGGTATTAATTTATTGTTTTTTATAGATCCTGATAAAGCCAAAGAAAATGAAAAAAAGAAGATTGATCCTATAAACCATTATAATGCCTTATCATCAAATATACTTTTAAGAAATATTGTTGAGCGGAAAGTAGACATAAAGGAATTCAAACCCCAGCTTATAAGAAATATAGAAGAAAGTCCTCAAGCAGGGTTTCCTACTGTTTTTACAGCACCAGAAGTGGTAATATACAATTCAGATAAAATAATAAACACTTTATAATAAAAGTTGAGCATACTAAAAGTTTTGTTTTCTGCTATGATTAATATAAAGTTTCATGTTTCAAGTTACACGATGTAAAAGATGCAAAGGCCAGTCTTTTTTCCCGTGCTGTTTCCAAGCAGCAGTCAAAAAGTTTAAAAGAATCTGTTAATGCACCGAAAGCTGATTCATCATCAATTCCAAATAGTAGTCACATAGTTTCTGGACCTTGGGCTCAAGAAATTCATAAAGAGAATGTTGATAGATTAAAAGAAATGAGTGCAGATGAGATTCTGGCAGAGAAAAAGAATCTTGAGGCTATGCTAGATCCCAGCACCTTAGCTTTTATAAAGTCAATGAAAAATACAAAAAATAAATCAAAGGGTGAAATACTTGATGTTTGTAAAAAAGCTGCATCTTCAAGTTATGAGGGAATGGATATAGATGAGAATAAAGTGGCTGGCACTTCTTCAAAAGAACTACTAGAAAACAAAATGGATGTTGATGAAAAAGATATTACAAAGGATAAGGAAGGTAGTAAAGAAAAGCCTGAATTTATTCAGATGGACTTGGATACTGAAGTTAAAAAAGGATTACCAGAGCCAGTAGTTGATTTTGTAAAGAAAGCAGAACAAAGAGGGTGGGTTCATATGGATGATCCAGAGCCTGAAAAGGTAAAATGGATGGAAGATCTACCAGAAAATAAAGATAACATGCAGTCTCCTGAAGAGCCATATAATGCACGATTTGACTTTAATGGTATCAATAATATTTAATTTAATTTTAAGATATTTTAGAAATTTTTTTATTTAGTTTGATTTATTTTGTCAGGAACTTTGTTACCTTTCAACGACGAAAAACTTTCCGTTGACAAGGGTCTTCATCATCACGGTGAGGAACCCGAAAGACCAGGGTATTCTCTTCAAGAACTATTGCAGCTCAGCAGATCGGCTGCTCAGCAGCAAAGATGTACCGCTCTTGCAACTCTCGCCAATATTTTCGAAAAGACCCACTTGGGTTGGTACGATCGAGCTTTGCAGCCACCTCTTTTAACGACTTTGAATGAGGTAAACTTCATTTGTGTCCTAAATTTTTGATAGTAAAGTAATTTATATTTACTTAATATTAATTATTTTTTCTTTGCTTTTCAATATTTAGAAAAATGTTTTATTACTTCTACGATTTTCATTGGACGATACTGCCTTGCCTGTAGTCACAGCAGCACTTCAAGCACTTCGTGCTTTCCTATTCTGTGAAACGGACGAGATATGCCTCGATAAAATATTCGGCGTTCAAGAAGACTTTGAAGAGCCGGTTTTAAAGCCTTCAATGGAAGATGTAGAGGATGTCGAGAGTTTAAAGGATCATGAATTGGCTCAGATGGATACAGTTGCTGCTGCTATACGCTCGGATATTGTTTTGAGGATAAGGTAAATTATCAATTTATGAAAATTTTAATTTCACTGAGCTAAAAAAAAATGTTACATTAGATGCTTTTTTATGAATCCAGATTCATATTAAGTGAAATGTTACCACCAACGTCTGGAATGACGGCAGCCTTAGAGATATTGGCAAGGCTAGCGAGACATTCTCAGGAAACGGCATTAAACATTGCATGCTTACCAAATTTACTCGACATTATTGTGAAAAGATGCATACCGATCTCTATTAATCAGCCAAGTACGATTACACATGATTACAAGAAAATATTTTACGATTTTTGTTGTTGTAATTGCAACGTTTTACTTTTCCAGTACAAAATCGCGATGATAGTAAACCATACAAGTGTCCGTTAGTAGCCGCAGTACGTTTATGCAGAATTCTGATAATCTACGCAGGAAGGCCAGTTATCGAGAGGTTGAAGAACTTACAGATAATTCATTCACTATTAGCATATATCAGCAGCAACGCTAGGTATTAATAATGATTAGTTAGTAAATATATTGATCAAATACAAAACTAACATTTTATTTCTTTTCTCACCAAAAATCTCTTTGAAAAAATAAAAGTCGACAAGAAGTGCACTTACACATCGAGAGCTTGCGACTGTGGAGGATATTCTTACGTTGCGGTGTGGAGATCGACAGTATAATTGGAGCCAGGCTCACTCTTCTATCGCAACTGAGGCTGTTGGAGAGCACCCTCGATCTTGACATGGCGTCTCCCTTGAAGTGCGATTACGCAGCGGCTTTGATAGCCGTAGCGAAATACGATGAGCCACTTAAGCAACAAGTAGGCATTTTATTAGCGAAGTGGAGCACACAGTTGTCGAGAATGTCATCACCAAACGTAATGATTTTTTTTTCATATTATTTTGAATTTATTAATTTTGTTTGCAAATATTAAGAAAATGGTGATTATATTTTAGTGGAATACTACAGTTTTAGTTAGCGAGGCATTGAAGACAGCCAATGTCATTACGACCTTTCACAGAGACTGGTTGCAAAACAGTAAAATGTTTGAGCAATTGAGGTACATAATTCGTTTTGAAATATACATATATAACGCATCATCGTTACCAATGTTTATGACATATCTTTATATACTGATTTTAGCTTATCGTCAAACTTGCTGGGTGATCTGGAATCAGCGAGTAGTAGAAATCCTTCGTCTCTTCCGAGCCTCGGCGTCATGTGTTTGGAGGGCAAATTACAGCCGGTTATGGCTCAGCATTCTCGCATGATATTTTTGACAACCGCTCTTGACTCTTTTCTGAAGCATTCGTGTGATAGAGAAATCGAACAAATCCTCATGCATCCAAATGTCCAAAACTATCTGATAAGACTGAAATCTACTGATTGGGTATTAGAGAGATCATGGTTCACACGAATAGAGTATTCGTTTTTGTTGGCGATTATCCAAGCGGAAAATCAACTGAAGATTCCAAAGGCAAAGGTGTTACAATTTTTAAATATTTAATGTTTGTATGAAATAATTTTCTTAATAACAATTTTATTCAATTATTTTCGTTTTAAGATTAACGACACCGTTTGGAAGATCGCTATAAAGCTGATATCCGCACTACCAGCAGATTGCCCCATGAATGTAAAAGACGTTCTTATGTTCAGTCTTGCACCGGAGCGTATAAATTTCCGATTCCTAGAAAGCGGTTTAGAAAATCTCGACTTAAACGAGAAATACAAAAACATCGAAAATATAGAAAATGTCAGTCTAGCTATCAAATTGTACGAGAAATACGTGAGTCTGAAAGGGAGCTGGTCAGAAGCGGCGATGCCTAAGGACTGGCTGTACTTACCACTGATCGCTACCTACTCGCAAATGAAGAGCGTCAAAGCTTGGAGACCGTCTAACACCGTCGACATTCTTAATTTACTGAAACTTGAACTCGTGATGCCCGAGCTTACGCAGTGTTTGTCCCCCAGTCTTCGATTCAGCAGAATGCTTTTATTGTATCTGTGCGATACGGCTTTTGTGCACCCGCCGGAGTCAGAGCTGCCGCAGAAGATTATCGGACAATTAGGTAAATTATTATTCAAATCTTTTTCGTTTTAATCAAACCTGTTAAATATATAATGATATTTTTTATAGTACGAGATAACTACGAAAAATTGGACCTAACAGGAGACGTGCCAGGTCTAAACTCCTTCACCGACCTCTTTACCGCTCTCTGCGAAAACTTCTTGGCAAACTCGTATGGTCAGGACTGTTTTGCTCAGGCCCTTTTAGTATTTATCGCCCAACGTTACGAGGTCCACTACCGCAAACTTCTGTGGTCGGAGCATGCTGGCGCGCTTCAGTACTGCCGCCTCACCCCCGACAAGCTGATCGTGCCTTACAAGGAGTATCTCTACCCCCTCGAAAAAGATACCTCCCTTATCGATTCATACATCACAGCACTCGTACGTAACACCGTGCGAGAAAATATATCACCTGTGTTATACAATATAGCAGTGCATCACTCGGCGATGTACCTAAAGGAGACGACAAAACTCGCGACGGTGATGCGTTCAAGGATGGAGAGACTGATGAACGACAGTAGGACGAGGAGTGTTGCTGAAAAGTTGCTTAATTACGAGCCTTCCGTGAAGATATGAGAGTATGGCGAAATCTGTCTTGTTCTCTAGTCAAAGTCTTACCGAACTTCTTGCGTATTCTCGCATTCGAGAATGCACATGTTGATTGTAATAAGGACAATGAGATAATTTGAAAAGGTTGTGGCATGAGATTTGGAGAATAAGATAGTGTGCCTATTATACTTTTGGAAGTTGAATAATTTTAAATAAATTTAAGTTATTTTCTATTTTATCTCATCATTATACCTAAGTATTTTGTTATTTACATTAATTATTGTATTAATCTGATAGTAGAAAAGGATTACCATAGAGTGTCAAAAGTAACAAAGTCCAATATTAGAGGCTTTTAGAGAGTTTTTATTTAAACAGTGGGAGTTTAATACAAAATAGAGCATTTGTTCCCTAGTAATTATAAACATTCAAATAACAAAATAAAGACATTTCAATGTATTTACAATCCGTGAGAATTGAATAACTATTGCAAATTTCTTATTGACAGTGTAAAAGTGCGTTGTAGTGAGATAAACGCGTGAACAACGGTTGATCTTATTCATGAAATTTCCGTATAAAACATACGTTTAAAAAATAAAATAAAAATAAAAGAGAACCGTTCATTTGAAACAAATATAAATTTATAGCGCTAGACTACAGTAGCGAGTTTAATCTTGAGGTTTTAATCAGCATTGCTTACTACATTAATAGAGAATTCTGAAAATGATATGTATCTATCTATTTGTAATATATGTATAGAATTTTGAAAAATTGCTTAGTTTATGGGAAGCAAATAAAGATTTCGATATTTTTGTAACATTTTCAAAATTTAAAGAATATCTTTATTTTGTATAAATATAGTTTTTTGCAGGTGAATCGTAGCACCAGATTTTCGCGTATCTGCTATTCAGTAAATTGAATTTATATTATTAATACTAAGAGAGACTAAAATGAGGCAATGTTTGACTCTTAAAGTATGCGCGCGTAGAAAAGATCAACTTTTCGTCTATGAGAATTGGCTTTCCATGCCAGCAAGCCAAAAGATTGCTGTTGCGCTTAGATTCGTAATTTGAGTTATTATTTTTTTTCATTACAATTAACAAATCATACAAAGTTCACGAAACATAAGTCGATCGTTACAAATGTACATATAGGTTTCTAATAATTAAAAAAAATATATATATATTAATGAAGAGTGAACAGTTTACAAGTATTAAAACGATTCTTTTCAATAATTTATAATAATATGATATGATTTCGGTAAAAAATCATAAAATCATAGTAATTACATTTTTCGTAAGAATAAAAGGAACATCGTACGAGGAACATAAATTTATTGTTGTTTGAGATTAACATAGTGGAATAGTTTAAAAAGATTTTTTTTTTGTCTAAATTATCGATAAATTTACATTTTTTCGGTTTCTATGAGCGAATTTTCATCGAGGGTAACCTCAGTAATTTACGTTACAACTCTAATCAGAGCGTATTAATTGAATGTAGGTATTTTCGTTTTTCGGATAATTTATACGAAGAACTTCTCATATAACGCAGTATAATGGAGTAGTTGACTAGCATATTCAATTTAATATATATCGTAATTGTAGTTATAATATAAACTGTTTGAGGCAATTGTTTTGTCCGATTCAATAGACTTGATTGAATCCTAATGTGCGAATGTACGTAGTTAATTTGAATTAAGCCTACACCTTCTTACAAAGCCAATGCCTTCTGAAGTACTTATTTAATTTTACTTTGCCTTTTTGTAGAATACAATGTTTGGCGTTATAGAGGTTGGTCCTATACTTTTAATTTAGAGGAATAAAAAAATCTTTTTTAATTAATATATCATTTATGGTGTATTTCTATCATAGAAATGATATAGAAACGCTACTTCATCGACAAGTTATCATTGATAAAAAAAATACTAATTCTTTTTTACTTTTTCGTTTTTTCTTATAAAATAACTAAATAAAATAATTATAATAGTTACTTAAGTATTTCATAAAAATCATAAATTTGAGATATTTTGTAACATATTACAAATGATCATTGCAAATCCATAAAATTACTGACAATAATTTATTGAACTGTAATAAATACAACAACAAAACTTAAGAATAATGAAAATACAACAAATTATGATTCTTCGTACTAACAAAATCTGAATACTTTCTGCAGAATAAAGAAATAAAAAAAAACAACTTTATCGGTAAAGCAGGATTCCAAATCAACCGCTAATCTCACCACCTTGCAATACAATAGATTCACGCATACGCTTTATATATAAATATCATGTAACATTATACAGAGAAGAGTAGAAAAAACAAATGTACAGCACAATAAGACCTTGAGAACGGAAAAAAATCGGTCAATAACTCTGCATCACCACCGCATATATCTCATGTGTATAACAAACGTTTGACACCGACGACAGCTCAACCGTGATCCAGGTCCCGATCGAGCGCGTCGAGTCAGGAGGTGATGCCGAGTTTGCGATACGTCTCACTATCGACCATAACGAGCCTACCCTCAACGCTCGTGCAGTCAAGCTCGATACAATGGAGTCTAGAGCCAAATTCGCAGTGGCTCTGGTCGTCGGAGCGATAATACTTGATCTGCAGGCACGTGGTGAGATTGCCCGAGCCGAGGACCCGCATGGCGATGGGGAGCTCCTCGCGCTGACCGCGCTGACTCGCTGTCACGTCTTTCGTGCTGTGGTAAGCGCTGTACGCGCATGCTGTGCCGTCCCGCGCTCGCTCGATCGCGTCGACCTCCTTGCCGCCGATCGCCAGCGATCTGCAAGAGAAGAAACGAAAGAAAGAATATGAGGCTCCGTTGGATTTCACCCTTTTTTTAGGGTCAACCCCTTGAGTGTTAATGTCGCTAAATCAAAAGTGCTTAAAAGTGCTTGATGGTGGAAAAATCGGCACATTTGCTCAGTTATCGATAGCAGTTCTGGCAGGCAAACGCTGTTTTGCCTATCACTCAAGGGGTCAAGGTAGAGTGAGATACTGGCAAAATAGATGACGTTTACAATGAAAAGAGAAAGAATGATCTCCACTCTCCTTTCAATTGGGCCAAATTCATCTTAAATCGAACAGAGTATACCTGTGTTACCGAGTTTTCAGAATCCTTACTTTCATAGCTTTTTCAAGGCTACTCTTTTACTTTCTAAATTGCATACTTGTATCTCAGTAAAAATTTTATTTCACTGTTTCAATAGGTGAATATTCTACAAGGTATAAGTAGCTTTTTTTTTACTTATTCGCATAATAGTAAACAACTTTTCACTTATTCATTTTTAGAAAGCAAACAGTCCGTTCCTCGTATTTTTTTAAAAATTCTCAGAAAATAAATAATTGTATTGGTCAGTTCTAAGCCCCCTTTTGCCCCTTAATAATTTTCCAATCATTTTAAGAGAAGAATAACATACTTCAGAACAATCAAAATGATCAATGACACAGGCACACACTTACGGTTCGATTTGAGGCGAATTCGACCATTGATGAAAATGGATGTAGCCATTAGCTTTATTGTGAATCGCAAATATTATTTTTGACAAAATATACTTATATTCTTAATACTTAAAAATATATTCGTGATAAAATTTTTTTATGAAAAATATAATCAAAATGAGATAAATAAGAGAGGAAGAATAGGGTGGCGGAGATAGACAGGCATAACAAACTAATGTGATTACTTATAGATCATATTAAAATGTGTGAAATAAAGAGTTAGTGTAATACGGAAATATAAAAAAAAAGAGTAGGTAAAATTCGACGGAGTAAGTAGCAAAGATTGAAAAACAACCCTTTTTGAGTTTTCCTTCCTTACGAAATTAACAGTAACTTTTTCTTTAAATGGTTAAGTCTTCATAAATTCGTCGTATTCATATAAGTTTTATTTATAGATTCTCTATAAATATTTTATCCATCAGGAGAATATCTTCAAGCAGATCTCCTTTCTTTTTATCCTTCTAAAAATGATAGAAAACTATCCTCTTATATTTATAGAATCTTAAATTATTATTATATCGTTTTATAAGAACGAAAAAGAATCGTTTCGAACGAACGAGCAAATTCATTATTTTCTACCTTCCGAGAAATCCGAATTACAAGCAATACCCCTTATGGGTTGAAATAACGCGAAATGAAAGGAAGAGACCAGGGTTGATGTAGCGGAAAATACTCAGGCAATCGTAAGAGTACGGTTTGTTTTTATTATTTTATTCTGTGGCAATGTCCGCCGGGTCACCACATATGGCGCGGACAAACTTGGAATTGCTGAACGGAAAATTGAGCTAATTTTATCAGATTGAGAATTATTCTACGAGTGAATCTTATTTATAAATGTAAGGTATAATTTTTTTTTCATATTATACGTATATGAAGTATAACTTAGATGATTAGAATAAATAAATTGTTTTTTTTATCAGCAATTATTACAGTTGGAATATTTTATTTAAATGAATTTTAAGTTTTAAAAATTAATACACTATATACCGATCGATATTTTATTCATTATATTATTTATCGAAAAATATGAGCAAATCTGGGAAGAGGCAGAGTAGTAAAAATGCCAAAGTAGAACATCACTTTGATCTTAGGTCAAATATTTTGTTTTACGCCTGCCTCGTAAACCCGACGATATTGAACGGAATTTTATACAGAAACGTTTTCTGCGAACGACTCTGTGCAATATCGTGTTATATCCATCGTTTTCTCAATAAATGTTGTAAAAGCAAAGTGTCTGCCGGAGTGTGCGACGAGTATATATCGAGCCGCTTTCGCTATATAATATAGATAAACATTCATTTCCTTAACATTCTGCCTCCATTTCCAGCGAAGTGAAAATTTCTTATCGTTAAAAGTGACTTGAGCGAACTTATTTCCACATTTTCGCATTATAAAAGTGAGCAGTGGGGCTGATTTCCTCGGGGGCGCTTGCATGTAGAAAGTTTCGTAAACGCGCCTCGACAGAATGACAAAAGTATATACGATGCGAATAATCAAAACGGGCTATAAGCGAGAAAAATGATTTCAACGAATAGGCAATCGTGTCGTATACAATGCAGTAGATTATACCAGTTATGGGTCAGCCGTCTCATGCGGGTTTTCCTATTTCTATTGTCGTTTTTCGACTTATTTTTCTATATTGATATTTCTTTTATATAATAGACGTTTAATAAAAACAGTAGATGATATAAATATTAACTTTGAAGTCTGAAAGCCTGAAATACTTTTTCTTCTCATAAAAGATATGAAACGCGGGCTCCGCAGTATTTCTGTTGATTTTAGTCTTCACTAGGGAGCGTCGATTGCGTACACATATATTATATACCTTAAAGTAAACAGAAACACTCAGCGAGCAGCTACTTATACCCATTAATGTAATTGATTTTCAAAATGCTCAAAAAAATTAACATTTACATTGGAAATTCATTGTTCAATATCAAACGTATAAAAGTTATAAAAAATAATGTAAATGGCATACGCGATAAAATGTAAATGTTATTGCGATCAGTTTGTTTGTTGGCTGTGTGTGCAAGCGAGTATATTCAGGTCACAGAATGTCTACGACTTCTAATGTCAAATATAATTATGTCTCGATACACGCTTACGCGAATTATTAATACCCTATCTACGCAATGACACCGCGCGGCATTCTTATCTATATATTCAATCTTCGTTTTCATCTTCGTGCTTCGCGTCACGTCACTAAAAAAGAAACTTCAGCTTCTTTCCCCGATAAAATCGATACCTCGCGCCGCTTAATAACCACGCGGCTACTCCGCGGCGGTGGCGGTGGCCTCATATATATCGAGCGTTCTTTCAATTAGTATTCAATTGCCTGTGATTCGAAGGCAAACATAGCAGCTAAAGTTGCACAAAGAAAGGCTCATCCAACATTTATACTGCAGCGCACGTCCGAGTAAAGTCTGCGGCGCGTGGGCACACCGCTCAAACTATTATGAAAATTTTATGCGCGGGCGAGAACTTTCGCCGCACTGTAAATTTTTACTTGCGGCAACTTGGCATTAGCATTTTTTTTTTCATGCGCTCAAGTTCGAGACATAATTAATAGTCGCAGCTGTTGCGACATGAGGGAAAGTTTTTAATGCGCTCGGTGGTTGCACTGTAGGTATATTTGTGGATTGATTTTGCAGGTGGATGCAAGTTTGTAATGCCCTGGGGTGATAAATAATATTTAGAAGAGATTATTGGGGCGGCATTTTTTTCAGGATTTATGTGATGTTAATAAATAAGAAGATGTATGGCTATGATAACTGCTATAAAAAAAGTAAAGCGCGAGATTGAGTCACAACTTTAAGAGTATTATAATGGAAATTTGTATTTTAAAACGAGTAATTTAAACTTTTTATATTTTATGTACTATATTGGTTTCACTAATTTTTGTAATCTATAGTAGGTACGTATCTAAATGTGTTATGTAAACAGGAAATAATCTCAATAATTATTCTAAAATCGAAAACAAATCAAAATAACGAATGATTCTATATCAAAATCTGTAATTGGCTACACCGGCCCTTCAAAAATATTCACTTAAAAAATCATATCAATACATAAATTTTCAAAAAAAATTCAATATCCCAAATAAAATATATACCTCTCAGCATGAAAGAAAAATCACTTCAACCATAATTTTTCTTCTTTCGACCACAAACAATCGCCGCATCCACCCCACTAAACTCCACCCACTGTTCATCCTATAATAATATTTCACCCCCCGCTCAAAGACTCTAGTATATCTATCAAAATATAACCGCACGCACTCTCGCGATATCGCGCATTGAAACCCCGCGCTGCTCCGCGATAAATCACCTCTGCACGGGCAAATTTTTGCACACGCGCGCGCGCGGGCACGCAAATGAAATGCGACGTGTATACCCTCTTCACGCTCTGAGGGCGTGCGCGCGGCGCAACTTATATTCCGCTTCCGCGACGGTAGGTATATAGCAAAGCGTTCGTTAAAAGATTTCGCGAAGTCGTAGAAAGTCGCGCCGGCCGCAACCGCGCGCTTATAGCGGCTCGCTCTAAGAAGGTGATATCGGTGTCGTGATAATTGTCCCGATTGGGTAACCCCTTTTAGCCGCGCTACGAGTATTATTGAGCCCGAAATGTTTGTTTTTCTGTTTCTAGGTGGAGAGTGGAGCTTGCTGTGGGGTTGATGATGGCATTTTACGTGGAGGTGACGGAGTGTTTTACGAGAGAGCTTTTCGGCTGGATGTTTTAAAGAGGAAGACAAGTTTCTGATGGAGTTATGTGGTGATGCAAAAGACGGTTTTGACTATTATAGGATTATTTTATGAGACAAATTAGATTTACGTCTATAAAGTAGTGATGAAACTATAAGGAATTTTCTCGGTATTTCCTTCGAAACTACACCCGAACTTACTTTTCAGGTGCCGTAAAAAAAAGTTTAATCTACTTGAGAAAAAACAGGCTGACATAAAAATGTCATTCGTTCGCATTTCATAGGCTCGTAAGAAACGGCTAAATGCGGCGTTAAAAGTATGTATTCCCCTGGTTAGGGCACGAACGCGGCACTTGCTCCACAGGCTAAAAATAGCTCGAATAAGTGGATTCGTGTTAAAGACTTATCCAAGTGTATGACGCACTACAATGATAAATTATACAAAATGCACATTAAAAAAAAAAAGAAGAAAATAATTAGTTACTGCAGTAAAAATAATTAGAACGTGTAAGTTGTGGCAGAAATGAAAAAATCCTTCCGTTTTTCTAAAGGTTGGCATATACGGTTTTGGTTTCAGCTATAAGCGCATTTCTTAACCGGCTACAATCTTCTTTCTTCGAGCTTTACAAATTGTCAAGCCGATCTCGTGGCGCATAAGGGATTCAATTGTCAAGGTTGGCCGACGGAAAAATGTTGTTCTCCGAAAATTGTGGTTCGGAGACAGTGATAAGAGATATCGATTGTTTGCCCGCTTATGTCTCGAGAGAATTTAATTATAGCTAATTAAGTTAATCTTGGATGCATTTATCGCGTCAACCCGTTGTCCAAGCGCGAACGATGCTTCTATTTCGTGACCATTTTTTACCATATTTACTGTATTACTTCTATACCATATATAACGTAACTTTTATGAAGTGTATATATGTATATATATTACACTGAGATATTTATATGCTTGTAGAGTAAAATTTGCATGCTATGTTTGAAGTTAAATTTTAGACAAAATATGGTAAAGTTTCATAAAAAAAGTATGTGTGGAGAACGATGGCGAAATATTTATATTTTAGAAAGTAGCGCACGCTTAATCGAATGAAATACAAGAAAAGGAACTTTTCCAGACGATGCCCAACAAGTGCTCTTAATTACATATATTGATCTGGAGAATCCGGAAAAATTCGGTATTTTCTTATCATCCTTTTATAAAAATTCAAAACACCATCCTCACAGCGCACGTTGCGATTCATTGTTGTTCAAGCAAAACAAAATTATACACTGAAACACACGCAATGCAGTTCAGTAAAGGCCAGCTCAAGGACATCAATTTGATGTATAGGGAGCGATATACTTTTCTCATTTCTTTGTAATATTGACGAATAAAAATGTTTTGCAATTGCAACTTTGAATTTTTATTATTGTAGCTTCGTTCTTGTATTAGATAAAGATAAACGAACGATAAAATTTCCGCAATTTTCAACTTCCATTTGTGACCCTCGCATGATCAAACTACGATTCTCATTACACTGCAATTAAGCAATAACCTGGGAAAAAATTGCTTTCTTCTAATTAAAAAACCAACGTCGACCCCTTACTGTATAAGCAACTTGTTCCACCCATTACAAGGAAAATTTAAATCACCTGCACCTTTATTATTTAAAACCGTATAACCATCTAAAGCAAGAAAAGAAAAACTTTGAAAACTATACAAAAGTCAATTGCACAGCCACGTCTGACCAGACTTGCCCTTAATCTACTTCTCACGTATACGCTCGACTTCTTTTTTCCACGACTTCCTACAAGATTTCCCCTTTAATATTTAACATCCCTCAAAGTCACCATCAGTGACACACACCCCGAAGGTTTGCAACATCTCGACCCCTCGGAAACAACAA
Source organism: Torymus flavipes (assembly GCA_030522905.1). NCBI lineage: Eukaryota > Metazoa > Arthropoda > Insecta > Hymenoptera > Torymidae > Torymus > Torymus flavipes. The sequence goes on along the minus strand of JAPYZO010000764.1, from coordinate 19,201 downwards.
CCCACCTACCTATACTTATTCCCATTCTGCACGTGTTACTCGCGCTCACGTGTGTAGTACGCGGCTCGATTCATCGGCACTCGTCTACCTTATATATCTTACGCATATACCTATATCATATATATATTATGCACTACCGCGACGGCGTGTGCTAAATGTTGCACGCGGCGGCATATCGATCACTGACTTGCCGCGGAGCAGCTCCTATAGCCCAATCACCGCACGCGCGGGGGGACAGCGAAGGATCTAGAGCCGCGTAGAGTTTTCCGCGACTACGCTGTTTTCAGACTCGCTAAGCAGCTGTTTTTTTATGACACGCGAGTTCTCGCTTTGTGTGACCTAATTTTCGGTCAGTATATAGTTTTAGGTGTGCGTGTGCGACACGCACGGGAATATGGAAATTTGATTTTAGCAAATGTTACGCACCTAAAAGCTTTTTCAAAAATTAGTTTCACGTATATAAAATTTAAATTTTTAGCATATGTAGTATGGATTACTTTATTTATATTTGTGTATATGCTTACTATGATTATAAAAGTGGATGTTTGCAAGCGAGATTGAATCAAGCGCTCTGCTATTTTATACACGAAGATAAAGTTTTGCGATAACGGTAGCTGCATTATTCATATGAATATTATTATACTGACTCTAAACGCTCCACGGTTAATAATTTATACCATAATTTGCCGTGCCAGAACTTTGCCTATAATTCCGCTACATTTCCCATTCGTCATAATTATTTCGCTAAATAAACTAACTAAACTCTCGGAAGGTAAAAGTCTATAAATATAACCAGATCGAGTGAACTTTATCGCGTACCTATACTTCCGGCGATCGGTCTGCGGTCACCTTAATAAACGCTCGCCCCGTTTTTTTACGCTCCCGAGGATCCATTTGTCGATTTATCGCCCCGATAACCGACTTTTAGCCAGCGAAAATAATCTTTGCTTCTACCTATTATATAATACCGCGTCGGGGTTTAATTTCGCCGACGAATCTTATCACGCCGAAGGGCCGCGCGTGTTTATACTTTAAACTTGATGCCCCACCGCGGTGGAGGCAGGGATAAGCAAGTAGGTTAAAGAGTGCGGCAACAAACTGTTTCAGAAGTAAGTAGATACGTGCGGCCGCAGTAGCGGGTCTTGTCTTTTCGGGTCTTCCTTGTGTTTTGCGGTGAATTTAGATCTTCGGTGCTATAGTTAAGAGAATGATGTCAAAGAAAAAATATAAGTATAGATAAATTTAGGACAAATAATATAGTAAGAAGGCTATGGATGTTTAATCTAGAAATTATGCGTGTTTAGTCACGGAGCAACAGCTGAAATACACTTGCCAGACATACAATCAGACAGTAGAAATTCTATTCGACTCTAATATTTATTACCTTGATTAGTTTTCTGACGCATTGATTAAACTCTCGGCAATTTCAGGTCGTGTCACGAGCGGACGAAAAATCGTTATAGGTATACTATATATACCCAATACCTATTTCGCTCGTCCCGGTCGTTTTACCAATCCGTTACATCGTGTAACGTCTATAAGAACTATATATACTCCAACGTCAAGTAGTCAATCAATCAATTCTCGAAACGCCTTTTTAATCCCTTATCCAACTATAAATATTTCATGTACAAAAGACCAAAGCGGACATCCCAATCTCCCGCCTATAAGTACAAAACTTTACACCGTTTTCGTCATCAGCGAATCCCGTGCGCAATCGCCTCCAAACGTAAGCCCCGTCGCGCGCGCTCTTTATCCGTCTCTGGGAAATCGATGAATATATAGATAGCGCGCGCGCATGGATTGAAATAATTCAGCGTGGAGTTCGAACACACTATGCGCAGGGACTTTTAATTGGAAGGCGCGAGGCGGCTACCGTAATGGGCGCATGCTTATGAATTTTTTAACTTTCGCGAGTGTGTATATATATATATGCGCTGCACTGCTCCCGTTTGTCGTAGAGCAGACCCCGTTATTTCCGTCGCTGATTATTTCGCCGATGTCATTCCCACACCGAGAAGACGCGAATGCATTTTATATAGGCGTATGTGTGTATATATATACACATGCGTGGGATCTTTTTGTCTGAAATTAGGTTGTCGGCTGGGCTTTCAGGGCTAACATTCCATGTGCGTTTGACGTTTGCTAAAGATAGGATTTAGTGTTGTCGTTTAATTAGGTCAGACAGATTTAATGTGGATGTGTGCCTGCTGATGCGTGAAAGTGTTATTGGGATTAACCATGAGATCGCATTAATTCTGCTAGAGTTTTACTATAATATGCACTGCTATATATATTTATTTATATGTTTCATATTCTTTAGCTGTAAATTGATTCAATTTTCGATTACATATCATAAATGTTAAAAACACGAGGTGAAAATTTTTACAAGTCTTAACAACTCTTGGATTTATTTGAATTTTGAAAAACATTTTCTGGTGGAGTTTTTACTACTAAAGATAAGTAACATTAAAATCGAATAACAATTATTCTACTTCTTATGCGTGTGTATAGTGTGCGAATAGCCCAATTCGCACGTTTTGCGACTCAGTGCGTGCGAAGTGATTACACGAATAGGCGTGAGAGGTGGAAATACGCACACGAAGTTCAAAAAAATAGTATACGATATATAGGCACGCGTGCGCGTATAGGCGATTCATGCACTCGTGCATTCATATATATATGAATGTACATTACACGTTTTTACTGAAAATAATTTATGAAAGTATCAAGTTTGATAAAGAATGAGTGGAAACTGAATTAAAAACTAGTCCAATTCTTGATCAGCTCTTTGATTAATATAAATAAATCCTAAATCAAATTGTTTTTCTCTATTATTATTAAAAAACTATCAAATAATCAAAATCATAAATAATTATGTCACGTCAACCTAGACGTAGATTTCTAGAGTCACGAGCTATGTTTAAAATTATTACTTTATGAATAGTATTGAATATTTTGTCGATGTCAATACTTATTAAGATGTTGTGACATAGTAATAATTTTTATTCTTATAATCTGATTTTCAATAATGTAGAATATATAAATCGAATTCTTCTTTTATTGCACATGAAATAAAAGTAAATAATAAAAATGACTAAAAAATGTGCAATATTGCCCCGCTCTCAAATGCAATCGATTGCATCATTATTAACACTAGTTTATATTGCACATTAAGTCAAAAGCAATCAGGTTCTAAGAAATTACCAATTAAAATCTTTATTATCTTTATTTTAAGATTTGGCTGTAATCGAAATGCTATCAGAACATTAAAAATTACCATAAATTGCTGGTTCATAAGACATGCATCAATTACTACAAACGGGTTATTACCAACATGGGTCGCGTTACGTTTGCTACGGTATTAGCTGCTGCTGCGTTGGTCACTTTAGTTTTTTCTCTTGAAAGTAAGTAATTAAGTTTTTTTTTTATTGTGGTACGTATTAATAATTATAAATCTCACTAATTTGATGTACTTATATTTCTTTTTATGACGAAATTCAGAAAATTTTACCATTTATGCTTTCTTGGAGTTGAAGAAAATCTTTTGTTAGACATATTTTCTACACCTGATTTTTCTTGTTCTCAAAGTATACCAATAAAAACTGTTGTTTGTTTTTTAGCATAATTTTTGAAAACTAACTTTTACTTGTTTTGGGAATGCCGAAATACTTAGATTTTTCTGGGCATTTTCTTATATTATGGTATAGGTATAATATAAAAGTATCAACTTGAAAAAAAGTATGAAAGTATTTTTTTAAACGGACAAATAGTATTTAATTTTAATTTTTGGTAAAACGTTTAGTAAAGAGTTTTTTTTAACGTTGTTTAAAAGCTTACCCTTCTTTAAATGTAAGTTCTACGTAGTGGAACATGTTATTGGAAGTAAATTTTATAAATATTTATTTGATTTCGGCAGCAAAATATCTGTGAACCATATAGATATGTAACAGTATTGTAAAAGTTAAAAGTTTTGGAGAATTGCTCATGTACATATTATATAATTTTATTTAGTTAATTTTTATGGCGATAAAAAATGCCTATACGAACAGAATTTTATGATAATTGTAACCTTTCTATCTGCGCAGATGATGGTCAATCGGGCGGTTGCTATGGAAAGAAGTGCAAATTTGAAACCGTCGATACTTTGGAGTCTACACCCGGAAATTGTAATTAAATTTACGTTTTTATAAATTTGAGAATCTATATTACAGAAACTTTACACAAATAGCCGTAGAGAAATGTTAAATTTTATATCGTGAAAATATTTACTAAAACAAATTGTAATTACAGATCTTGATGTACTAAGGGGACCATGTGAGCCTCTTAAGTGGTTTGAATATGGATGCAGATATTGTGCGTGTCATAAGACCGGTATGGATGCCATTTGTTCCACAAGAGGGTGTGCTGAGTTGGTGGCAAGAAATAACCTCAAAGATGCTGGTAATTTTAAGATATAAATATTTGATATAAGATATGAATTTGAGCAATGACGTATCAATTTTTTAACTATAAAAAATACGCATCTATGAGAGGCCGTAATAGCTCTTTGACAGAACAGAGGATTAGTAATTAGTGACCGGTTCAAGTCCTAGTCTCTGCCAATGACATAACCACTTCTGTAAATATCGACATACCCTCGTCGCTCATTAACACCAAAATAATTTTGGTACTAGTAATTCAGGTGTTGAAGTATAGTTAAGTAGAGCGATGTTAAGGGGATGTCGGAGCCAATCACAGATTCCTACACCGGATTTATTCAGATTTATTTTCAAATTTTAGAAAATTATTGCAGTTATATCGGTAACTGTACATAGTTTTATGCTGGCTTCGACATTTCATTACAAAATATATAAAAAGAAATACGTTTATCCATCCCCAAAACTGAAATATTTGTCTAATATCGTTTTTATATACAAATGATTTCAGTGCCTAAGTGGAGAATTTTGACACATAGAAGATCCTTCAAAAGCTTCTGCTAATCTATTTGCAAACTTTTCTCTTCAATTTAACATACCAAAAATAAACACTTTAATAAATAAATAGATGCTTTCTGTAGAAGTTTTTTTAAAAGACGTTTCGTATAGCAATTGAAAATGGATATAAAAAATATTTTTGATCCTAAAAGCAACATGAAATCAAAAAGAATAAAAATTATCCTTTCAAAGGTAACCCACTATGCAGTTCTGGAAATAGTATTTAGTATGTACATATCCCACGTATGTTCACACACGCGCGACCAAAATTGGAGTTTCGAAACTAACAAATATGGAAACAGTGCCCCAGACAAACGCTCCCAAACTTCATTTTTCATCGTTTCAACGTTCCCTCCACGGTACGCCAAAAACTAATAAATTTAATTGAATTAAATTCTGTGCGCACATATGTCTTAACCGTGCAATCTCATCAATCAAAAAAAGCAGGACTTATTTTTCACACGAAACTTTCGAGCACCCCGTGGAGCAATTCTTCAAATATGCACACCTCATTTGGAAACGGGCACAGTGCTAAATATTACATTGCACTGCGCGCCCAGACCGAATCGCTCGGCTACTCCCCATTCAAGTAGAGATGACCCGAAATCTCGTTTCGGCAATTGAAGGGGTAATTAGCGGCCGAAAAAAGGTCTAACGTTGACGATTTATTTTGGGAGTATGAAAAAAGGAATAGGATTGCTTTTCAGACGATTTATTTAACACACATTGATGTATGAAACAAAATTTTTTTATTATCATTTTAATGAATAACAGAGCTAATCTTGAAAATCACCTTTTTTAAACTGGGGAGATGTATTACTGGAGCACCGTTGCATGGATCGATTTAAAATTTTATAATAGCTTCATAATTATATTCTCTATATGGGACAACGCAGCCGTTTTTTAATTTAATGTAAACTTATTTTTTTATAAAAAATTTATTGCATATTTTTTTATTTGGAAATCTATTTGTTTTTCAAAAATGGACCATTTCTACAAAATGTTGATTAAAAAAAAATCCCTTCGTAGTTCCACAGGCAAATAGTAAGTATATAGATTATAAAACTTTTTGCTTTTTTTTTGTTGCAGGTCTTATATTAAACGGGACATACCCCCTTCCTCGTTGAAGATGTTTTACAAAAAAGACGATTTCCAGCAAGATTGGCTCTGTTACCAGCATTTTGCAATAAAATGATAGTAAAAAAAATTTTTTTTTTCATACTTCAATTTGTGTTAATAAAACCCTCCGAAATTAAATCCTATTCCTTTTTTGATACTCCTAGAATAAATCGTTGAATTTTTTTTCTGCCGCTAGAGTAACGTTATTCTTTAATAAAACTTCGCATACACATAATTCTAACGCAAATACCACATACAGAAACGTACTTATAAAAAAACTTCGGAGCGAATGGTGGCTGCACTCTCATTCCGGGGTCCTTGGAAAATTTATAAAAGGCCGGCGTCAATAATAAATTCTAACGGCTCTCACGTCTTCCCGATAAAAGTAGAGCCGCTGTGGGATTATGTGAGGGATCAGCCGGACGCGCGCGGTTACTTATTTCGCCGGAGTGAGATGGAAGCTTCGGAACTAGGCGTTATGGAATTAACGAACTCGTGTCCGTGAATGATTGATAGGAAAGTGTGTAGAATGCGGTGAAATATGGATTTCCAGACGTGATATGAAAGATTGGGAAAAGTTGAATAAGTATATACCTATCCGCAGATGCAAAAAATGTACTGCATCATGAATAATAAAATTTCACGAATGATCTTGCGATATTGTGCGAAATGCAGCGTTGGACGCAGAAAATGGAAAAGTACAATATTCTTTTCTGTGTTACATAAAACCCAAATATCAAGATTTTCATATCACATTCCGATCGATGATGTACATTAATTACGAAACACATGAAGCCCTCTATCAGTACTAATGATGAAGAACGATCTGCCGTAAAGATGAGCACGGACAGAGTGTAGCTGAAGGTCTTTTGATGTACAATGCGCTCATTTTTGAAACTATCCCACCCGTCTTGGAGCCTCTCCACTTATCATCATTATACTTTGCTTTGCAGGGGCATTATTTCAGCATCTATTGAACCTCGGTTGTTATATGTGTGGCTTTAGAATCCTATGTATGCACGAGATTAGTTAGTTGAGACTGTATATATTTACTACGTACTATACTGCACGCCCAGCGTACGTTTAATCACTTATAAGTACCGATATATACTGACAATAATATTCATGTATAAATATCAAAAGAAACGATTTTTATTCGCTATAATAGGTGCATTACTTATAATACAGTGAAGAATTTTAAAATGAGAAAAGAAAGTTAGCGTATTTATTTCACTCGGAGCTCAAGTAATTCAAATGTGTATAGATGATGTGCGCGCTCTGCAGTTGATATTGCATTATGCGCTTTTGACGCCGTGGGAGTTAACGCGTAATAAATACCTTCATCCTTATCTCTCTCAAAGTTCGAGTAAAGAACGATACTCGCAGGAATAGACATTGTTCACTTTCGAGTGAGACAGAAGTAGAGTTAGACTTGCACAACTCGGAGAGGTCATATGCGGAAATATGACTTCTGCGGGATAAATTTTCAACTTTTTATCCTCATGGAGAATGTCAAAAGCCCCTCGAGGGAAATGACTTTGAAGAGTAAAATATTGAAATTGAAGTTTCAAAAGTTTTCCAGTAAGAATGAGATCTTTTATAAAAATCGTTTAAAATTGAAATTTATTCTTCTGTATAAAGATGTTAATAGCTCGCACTCTCTATCTTTTAAGGGAAGTGCGAGTTAATTAAATGATGGTTCAACGTAATTATCCATTTTTCCTCCTATTGCGTGATCTGTGATCGAAACGTCGTTTTAATTGTGTTATATATGCATATTGAAAGGGTCGTTTCTAATGACATATTATAGCGAGCGCGCTGCGGGACGATACGTCGATATTCATTACCGGGACGACTTTTCAAAGAGATTTGTTCGACGTGACAATTAATTTCTAAGCACACGTCAGTTTGCGGTATAGGTATACAAAATATACCTGCGAGCACATTATTGATATTAATATACCAATAATATGAGTAATATCTAATCGCCAAGAGCGATGACATTTCGGTGATCTATTTCCTCTATATTAATTCGTCCGACCACAATCGCGATATTCTACTTGGCATATTTATGAAACTGACTTTATCTACAGCATTATTAATGGCGAGGGACATTAAATTCGCCAGTTCCAACTGCACACTTTTTATTTTTAATGTTATGGGTTCTCATTAAAAGCGCCGCATGGTGTTTGAATGTTTCAGGGGTGAAATTTATGTAGGCCTCCTCCGACACTTTCGAAAAACATGAGAAAGGAAAGTTTATGAGAGCTAGGTTCGTTCAATTCCCCACGACTGCCTGTAGCCCCAAATATTTACGCCACGTGTAGGTATATACACAGAATGGCGAGAGTGAGTAGTAAATTTTACGGGAAAACATTTTAAACTCGAGAACAAGGGTTACGGTAAAAAAATTTAATTTCTTTTCTCAACATGCAAAATAAATATAATAACGTAAATTCACATCGTATATTTCTAAATTTTTTTGAAAAAGAAAAGCAATAAATGCCAAATCTCCTAATTACGATCAAACGAAACCGCACGATCCCTTATATTTTTAAAATCTTTCGACCGTATCGCCATGTGAATTCATCGCCCCCAGCCGCCGCTCAAGCGCACCAATCAATCCTCCAACTAGAGCAGAGAGCTGCGCACACACCATCCTACCAAAAAGTCGGCGAAAAAAAATTTCCACCCGACGCTCGTTTCACTCTTTCTCCGAGCGCAGCCGGGCGCTAACAAATGCATCATTGTTCGCTCTCTCTCTCTCTCTTTACCTATATATATATATCTGCGAATTTTTTGCTGCTCGCGCCTGAAAACGGCCCGGAAAGGTCGCGCGGCAACTCTTTTATATCTACATTTTCGAAAGGCGAAGACTTTTTGGGATATCGCGTGCGCTGAGGAAGAGGAAATGTTTGCCTACTCTGTGCGGGTGAGGTGGAGCGAAAGAGGTCGAATGGCGGTGTGCGAGTCGGATATGTACGCGAGGTAGAATAATGGTTTAAAAATGAGAAAATCGGGTCGGAATGATTTTTACCCTTTGTTGTGTATTTGTCGCTTTTATATATCAACTTGTTATTTCGTATTACAAATTATTGACATTGACATTTACATTCGAGCTCGAATTTCGCGTTTATTTTAATATACGCGATGACGTTGGTGTTAAATTGAAAACCCAGTGTATGCGTATAGCATGTTTGTTTTGCCAAGTGTAATTACCAGAATATGGAATTCAGATTTTACGTAAAATATTGAAATCGTTTCCCCGAACAAGTCGCACGAATTGCCTGCGCGAAATATATAATAAGTTCGCATTACGTTTCCGGCTTTCGTGATTCACGAGCGTTATCTCGCGAAACGTCGGGCGTACGTGTGTGTGTGTACAAAATGGGACAAAATTGAGCGTTAAAACATTTCGTGCGAGGGGGGGGGGGGGGGGGGGGTTTTTTTTTTTTTCGATTTTACCTCCGCAATTCCGATGTAAAATATGAACGAAGTTAATGAGGTTCAACAAAGTTTTTTAATTTGAACAAAATTCCTCGTTATCTGAATTGAGTGCAGACTTTTTGTCTGCCTCGTTCCCCGCTCAGACGTAAAGTTGGTCGTTATTAAAATAATGTAAAAAGAGTTTGGCCTATGCAAAAACAAGGTCAATCGTATATACTTGCTAACTTAATTTCATTAATATCTCGGTTGGCTTTATCTTTGAGAAGTTCTTCATATAAATTTAAAAAAGAATCATTTCGAGTATTCAAATTCAATGTTTTCATTTACCGTGAATGAAGGTTTACGCGCGTTTTGTGTGTTAAGTACCTAAATGTTATATAATTTATTGAAATGAAGTAATTTATATGCGGAGAAGAAAAGTATTCTAACAACTTCAGCAACTTTTCTACAATATGCCGTTTTATTTGACGAAGAAATTCTAAACTCTTGGAGCGCGGAAAATTATCAGAGTTCAGAGTAAACTTTTTGCTACTTTATAATCAGAGAAAAAACTTTCATTAAAATATTTTGTAAAAATTTATACACAAGCTTTTATAAGGGTAGCTTTTTCAGCACAACACTTATCACACCGCGTCAATTTTTGCACCGCCAATATACTTTATTTCATTACAAAAAGTACTGTTCTCCCGGCACATCAACATTTAAAAAAAGTCATATATTACAACAAAGCAAACGAGCGACCTCCTAGTTACCCACTCCGTCAATAATAACATTACCAAAACGGTCAGCCTAATTTCATACGAAACGCAATGCGGCACATCACCATCTTACCTCGCGAACAAACAAAAAACACACACACACACACGTATATATACACAGCGAGCTACATATATACGCACTGCAGCACTTGGGGCGGCTTGAAGCTGATGTCAAGCCTGTATGTAGCCTCGGCGCTGAGCTTGACCGTCTTCAGTTGTCTGAACTTCGTGGACGTCTCCATTTTGCAATAGACGGGCCCGGCGTTCGGCTCGCGCCTCATCGATAGGGTAACGCGGAAGTGGCCACCATCGCTGCCCATCAGGCCCCATATCTCAAACCAGCGACGCACTGATTCTTCCTCCGCCTTCTTAGCGTCCTTTGCCACCGGCTCGACTCTGTCCAGACTATAATGCGCGCGCTCGCGGCCCGTGCTTAGACTCCGTCGTCGCGACGCTTACTGACGCGACGCCCCAGCGGAGAGCGCGCCGAGAGCTCACTGTACGAGGGTGGTAGTATCTATATATATATCTGTGTGTGTACGTGCGCGGGGCTGCGCTGCTCTGCCGCGGCGCTGGGGTGGGACGGCGAGGGTAGTGGCAGGGAGGGAGGATTAGAGGAGGGAAGGTGCAAGTAGGCTCGAAAATCTGGGGAGTGCTGCGGGTTTTCATTTTATTTTTTAAGGAAGAAGGATAGGTTATATATGTGCGTATATAAGTATATTAAGCATAGACAGAGAGAGTTATAGAAAGGGTTCCTGCAATATTAATGATCTTTAGTTGTCTCCGCGCGGTCTCTCTCAGAGTCGTTGCGAGGCGCGGCGGGTAATTAAGATCGTTGATATATATATATATATAAAAGCAAAAAATCCATTAAAGATAACGAAAAATCTAATGGTTCCTTTTTTTGGAAGAGCAGAACGAATATTTTCGAAATAATATACATAGTTTGTATATATAACTTTTGTTATTCTACAGAAACTGCTGGCCCTCAGATTTTATTTTAACTCCCGTTGTTATATCTGAAAATACCTCTCGAAAGTTTCATTGAAACCTACGAGTAGCGAGAGTTGGAAAATTTCTCCCAGTTATAAGTTCGGGGTAAAAAATAAATTTTGTGCTCTCTCTCTATTTCTATTAAACCGAGTATAATCTACTTTAAACAAATAACAATCCATTCCATTCGATTCACGAATTTGTTGTAATTGAAATAAATCAATGACAATCTCCTATTGGATCTCCGTCGGCCCTCCCTCGTGATAAATTACACGACGACGTCTGTCAAGAAACCAATCCCACGCGGGAGAAATTAAAAGCGTCAGTGTGTCGCAGGAAATATCAGAATAGTATCTATCCTTTTTATAGTTGAACTTTAATCTAGCGTATATCGTATATAGATGGTGCTTTTGTCGTGACGAAATTACTGACGTTGACCTTCCGTTGGAAATACTTACATCCAGCATAAAAAGCACGGTAAAAACAATTTTACACATGACATTTTCACAGATCGATTTTTCATACTTTCATATTATCCACTCGAAAAGCTTATGTATTTTTTACGCGTAATTTCAGTAAATAAATCGCCGACGGTAAGGGAAGGATCGCCTCGCCCGACAATAATTGCACTTCGAAACTGCACACTTCTGATCATCCCACTCGAATTCAACATTCATTCGTTCACACCTACAGCCAGCCCCTCGTAAACTCCAAAATCATTTACTACACGCGCACCTTAAATTTTGCCTGGAATGGTACTATACATTTCATAGATTTTTACCCTTTATATGAAACTCCCGGGAGTCTGCTCCTACTCCTCTTTTTTCTCGTGCTCTCTTTTCTTTGCGGAGCTAAGGCTTGAATTTTGCAGCGTCTCATACAAAAAGCGCGCGGCCAGCGGCCGAGAGCTGGGTTTTATCTCTGGGATTCAAGGCCGGCTGGGAATTCTCGTGTGAGAGAGGAGGTGACTGCACTGCAGTAAAAAAGGACGGGCTCGCAATGAACGACCAACATTAAAGGAAGAGGGTTATAGTTTTATTAGAATTTTGGGTCGGTTGGTGAAGATTTTGAAACGAGGGTTGATCTGGTGTACGAATTATTTATATGGAAAGAATCGTTGTCATAATCGATTGATGGTGTCATGTTAAATTCACGTTAGGTAATATGCGGGCAGGTATATTTTTCGCGTGTTAATGGAGAAAGGAAAATTGAATAAGAAAAAATTGATGGTGTACTAAGTAAGGTAATATTGATTGAATTGTTGGAAGGAACCGCGTATTAATAATGATGCATATTAAATGGTATCAAGCCAATATTTCAAAATGTTCACTCTTAAATTTGTAAATGCCCGCAAAACGAGTCTCATGGGGGAAATGAAACAGGTCAAAATGGAAACAGCTGAAAAATGATCTCTCTCGTGTATACATACATTCAGAATTTCAATTTTCAAAATTTACATTTTCATTTATATATTCGTGAAATTCAATCGAGATTAAACAAAAACAAAAATTGACAGTAAAAAAAGTTCTCATTTCCTCGGGATATTTATTCACGTTCAATGACGTGTATAAAATTCTCGCGTTCACGGCGCAAAATGAACGGCATTCGATAGCCATTATTCGGCCGCGACCATTTATTTATTATTTCCAAACAATTAAAAGCAATGTTTTTCTACGCTTGATTACTCGTCAATGCACGGTCCCGCCATATCCAATGAATTTTTTATGTAGATTCGAACTAAGCAATGTGCACTATGCCCGACAAATGAACCTTTTCCCGTTCATTATTGCAAAATGTGCGCTCGCGCGGGCGGAAATACGTGCGGCGACTGCAATATTCGGAGCTTTACCCGGTAGGTAGCCGGATTCCTATACAGCAATACCTTCGAACATCACATGCTGCACGCGCGTGAGCGTTCTTTTTTTGCCGTTTTCCCGAAGGCAAATTGTCTCGGCGATTGGATTCCCAGTGCGCATAATTTATTTAGAAGCGGTTACTCGCGCGATTGCAGGAACGAAATCAAACGTTTAAATAAATTGCGGGCGAAAGAGCGAAATCAACGGTTATACAGAGGACGTTTTATTTGTATTTTAAAATAAATGTATACTTTTTGAAAAAAAAGGGAAAAAATAACGGCTTGCAATGGTATATCGATCCGTCGATAAACTTCAAGTGCCGCGTCAAGTGCAGCTTTATCCTTTTGGCCTCTGGGCGATTTCGTATTACATACAAAAATTTTTCAGAGCCGCGCTTTTACCTCCAACAGCCCGCAAACTGCGTATATATAATGCGAGCGTACAAACACGCCAATACACTTAAAAACGTACAAAATACCAATATTGTACGGAAATTCCGGCAAGTCCGCACGCTGAAATATATAGGTCAGAGACATTTTAGAGAATAATTTTGTCACGTCCCAAAAGAGCGTAACACACAAAAACCTTCATTCATGCGCCTACAAAGCCCCTGAATAGAGAAATAAGAGTCCCTGCAGTGCGCGCCGAGAAAAATTCATGGCGCGTTGCCGCAGTGATTCTCATTTTTCACGAGAACGCGCGAGATTCCCCGTGCCGCATAACGCGAACGTGTAATACTGCACTGATACGTCAATCATTACATCCTGCCCCCGCGTCCTGCGCGTTCGATAAATTCTCTGCAGGCCGCGCGATATGTTCGAAAACCGAGGGTTATATGAAATTGTGCTGCTTTTTTTTGTTTTGTTTCGAATGCGCAAATAATGGATATTTTGACAGGCGTAGATCAGCGTTTTTTATTCGCGAGATATAGAGTGCGTGTTTCTCTTTGACACACTTGCGGGTTGGCTCTTTTCGAGCGCACAAAGTGACAGGTGTTTGGATTTCCGGAAATGGCTTTCGCTTTATCGCGCGTCTTTCAAGACGTTGTTTTTAATCGAGTGGTATTTCTTGGGGAGATGTGGATTAGTTGTAAAAATAAGCGCCTCGTAATTGAAAATTGAATTGAAATTTGATTTATCACTCCGTTGAAGAAAAATACACGCAACGTTGTTACAAAACAAGAACAAAAAATATTATAACTACATTTTTCAGTACATGCTTATAAGAAAGTGCATATTTTCTTTGTTTCGCGATGAAATATTACTTTTCAGCAATCTTGTTAAATAAGAGACCGAATCTTATCTGAAATACTACTTTTCACGTCACGTTTCACTGAAACCCCAGACTGTACACACACAACGTCCAGCGAATCAGCTAATGTCTTTTTAATCATTTCAAATGTTCCTTACGTTTTCGACTCGCCTGAGCGCAAAGTGCTTTTCCCCGCGTGTATCTTGATAATCGCGCACACACGCGAAGCATTTTTTTCCTTCTCCCACGCCCGTGTCATTGCAGCTCTTTGCCTGTGAATAAAATTAGCCAAGCGCAATAAATCTCCGCGAAGTTTCTCTGATTACTGCGTATTACTCGATAAGTAAGCGGGGTGTGTGCATCCTCGTTCTTGGAAAAAAATCGTGCATTGCGCGTCAAGGTTTGTAAATTTTTTTATTCCACGGACAAGGATCGTCATAGTTTGGATGAGAGTATGACGTAGATATGTCTGTCCGGTTGTTTAATCTTGTCACGAGAATGCAACATTTGGAGAAAAAATTCTCCAGTTATTAGCACGAAACGTCTATTATGAATACTTGCCTTCGGAGCGCTCCCGCGCTCCTTGATTCGAAAAATAACGAATGCCGATGTAATAGTCATTTCGTGTATTGTTTCATTACAGAAGAACGTATGACGTGTGTTTCGTTACGTAAAGTATAGGATGACGAGAAAAAAAAGTTTGCTTACGCAAATCTCGCTATTTTAATGAAAGTAATAAAAAATGACGTTAAGGTTACATTAATTAATGTAAAATTGTACCTATGAGTTGGATTATAGAATAAAGATAAAAAGTAAATTAAAAGTCCAATTACGAAGCGTTGATGGGAATACCAGGAATTCGAGATCGGAATCCCAAGAAGTATAAAGTTTTTGTTTTCTCCAATCTCATGAGTCGGGAAAAAGGAAAGAGAAGTAGAAGAGAATCGATCCGACGTTAAACAACAGTCAGAGGGGAGAAAGATAAAAGAAATCACGAGTTTGAGACGTAGACATACTGTGACTAATTACGTATTTACATATATGTATATAGCTACTGAGATAAAAATTCATTAAAATAATTTGAATTGCCGGAAGAAAGGCTCATTTTTCACTCCCTTTTTTTTATTGAAAATACTTATATTATTCATAAAAGTTAAGATTGAAATTAAAATCGTCTATTTATTATTAAAATGACCTGCTTTCATTAAAAGTTCATATAAATGTAAATTCATCTCTCTCAATATAAGCGATAAGAACATGTTTTTGATATTATACTTCATTCGAATACAAATGAAATTAAACTAGTGAATAACAAAAATTTCGAAGAATTCTTATAATTTAATAATTTCTATTCAACTTTTATAGTATTCCCGGGCGTGTTTCTAAAACTCATCCTTATCATTTTTATCGCTCATTGCAGTGTATCCGCAGTCTTAACTTATTAGAAAGTTATGCGTAAACGGCTTAGGTATATTGTTGAGAGTTCAAGAACTGCAAGTGGGGTGCGCACGCATCAAGTGTCTGTCTAAACTCTGCTATAACTACTTAGACGTGTATTTTTCGTGAGATATATTTTATCCTTTTGTTCAGAGCATAAGTGAGTGGATTCCAATATAATATTTAGTCGTAATGTATAGTTACGTAACTATTTTCATTCTTGTTAGTGAATTGTTAAAATTAATGCATTAGCAAGTTTTGTTATTAAAACTTTCTGTGAAATAAATTAGTAATAGGCTATTATAGTTGAAAATTTCGATAGTCCATTTATGAATGATAAAATTTAAAACCATTATTACATAATCAGGATTTTTAAAGAACGAAAATTATTCAACTATCAAATATTGAGATTATACTTTGGAGGGAAATTTCAGCGCTTTTACATTGCTATGATAACAATAACAATAAAAAGTAAGCACGTGCTGAAAGTGGTAACAGGGCGGCGCGCGAATGGAAATATGCGAGTAACATATCGTGCCGCACTTACAATTTTCTATTTTTAAAGATTCTTTTAATTCTAGTACTTACAAAGTTGAATACAACAGAAAATTAAAAATATAATTTCACAACTTCTTAAAAATTATTTCATATTTTTCATTTTCAATATACCGCCACAGGTAACGTGTCACATTCACAAATTAAGAATAAAGCAAAACGATGAATAACACACTGGAATTTTGTCTCCCTTGCGAAATTCTCAAACTCGGCATAACGGTTAAAAAATTTCTTTCTGTCACCTTCAATTTCCCGCTTTAAAAACTCAACCCACCAAAAAGCTTTCGCATCGATTCGCAACACTACCTCTCCCTCTCCTCCGCCAGCTTTTAAAAGACACAAGAACGTCACTGGACGTGGACAAATTGCGGCTAACTAAAAATGCGCGCGCGCTCTAATCTCCCGCCTCCCTCGTAAAAATCCACGGCGCATTATTCACAGGCCGCAGCAGAGACATTTTCGATAATCGATGCTGCAGCGACTGTCTGTCGGCTCCAGGCGAATAACGTCTCTCTCGTTATATGCATTTTCATTGTTTCGCGCGGGAGGCTGCGCGTCATATTTCTCCAGGAGTCGGGGGTTGTGGATAGGTATTTTTGTGGAACGCGGTGACAGCTGTGAGAGGAGGCGGGTAAAAGGTATAGGAGTGATACAACTCGATGGGTCTTCAGTTCCGGAATCGAACGATACAAGTGTACTTTTATTGCTGCGGAATATGTGTGCGTGGTTATATTTGTTTCGGAATACCATTCAATATTGGGTAATATTTAGTAAAGAAATAAGGTATTGGAGAATAGTGGATGTATAATTGTTTTTAAATTGTAAATAATTGACACAGTATTTAAAATATCTTCAGAAAAGGCATAATGAAAAGACTGACGGATTTTAATTAATTACAGTAATACGGAATGCAATGTAAGGCAGCTAATGATTAATGAAGATAATTAAAGAGACATTAATATTTCACAAAAAAATACAAAAGTTTTTGGTCCTATTCAATTAAGTTTCATTCTTATATTATCATGGTTTTTAACTAGACAAAGGTAAAGAATAATAAGAGTTTGAAAGTATTTTAAGTTAAATAAGAATATTTCACTCGCGATAGCACGTTCGTGGGAGAGCAGCCGAGTTGCATATAAATTGTATAACTAATATTCATTTAACTAACCAAGACCCATTTGTTCGCTAATGTTGCACGTGGTATTCATTGTGTCCTTAATTCAGGGACGGAAAACGTATTGCCACTAAGAGATTCCGCAAAAACACAACCACTTTCTAAATAAAGCTCTTTTTTAAATTAAGCCTAGAATTACGTTTTTTCCCTCCCCTTAAAATTAGGTATTCATAAATTAGTCGTGCACGCGGTGTGCACGAAAGAACTAATTACCTTAATCACGCTTTATCCCTCACTTTTAATCAGTTTATGTGCAAGGTTATACCAACAATTTGTTATTAACGTATAAAAAAAAACTATTAACTAAAATTAATTTAAAAATTATTTTAAAACCTACACTTGCTAATTATGACATTTTCATGAAATTAAATCCTGTGTCATTGGGCCGGCACAATAAAATTCCTTCGCGAAAGTATGTCTTTGAGGCATTATTCGCGTTCTTTTGTATCACGCGCGCAGTGTCCCTTTGCAGTCGAACCTCGCATGTCAGAGAAAAAATTTGGCATCAAAGACGTAGTCGCGCACATTTTTGTATTCTTCTCTCCGGTCTTCATAAATCAGCTGCTATGACTTTTCTCTCGCTTTTATGGCGAGTATAATTCCGGTATTGTTCCACTTTGTACTGTTGTGATGTATCCGAATTGCGCTTCGTCTTTCTTTTTTATTGCGCAAGCGCGATTCGGAGGAGATCGTCGCATATAGGTATTGCAGCATCGCGATTTGAAGTCTTGAATTTGAATTTTGCATTACGAAGGTGTTCGGATGCGCGGAGTATAGAATGCAAAAGGCGATTTGGAATACATTTATCCTGTCCGTGCGATTTCTTTTCTGCTGAATATCTCGGTGTAGGGAGGCAAATCGAATTTTTGGTATCAAGGTCAATATGTATGCTGTGTGTAATACAAGATGAAAGTAAAATTCAAAAGCTTCTTTTACATATTGTGTAAGATTATCATTGATGTTTACATAGATATTCAGTTTATGAATTTCTCTTGTATATTTCTATTTCTGCGTATTTGCAAAATATGAATGTTTCATCGCAATCATTATTAAACCTCAAAATTAAAATTAAATATTATTTATTATCAGAAAAATTCAATAGAAACGTAATTAAATTATATTTTATCCTGAAACGATGAAAATTAGAATTTAAAAAAAAAACTTTATTTTATTATATTTCATGGAAAACGGATAATAATAAAGTAGATATATGCAAAAAGTTAATAAATGAATAATTCGCAGAAAAGCTTCAGACAATAAAAATAAAATTTAATATACTTGTATGAAATTCGTAGAAATTTTCCATGTTTTTTCCATCAACTAAATTATAAATTTACTTTTTGATCATAACGAATCCTAAAACCATGGCCCTGATGCCAATCTATTCAATAACAACAAGAACCTTAAACAATCCTATCCGACAACAAACCAAATCTACATCGACCGCTATTCAATACCACTCAATCCCCACAAACCCATATTACACCTCTCCTCGCCATCAATTACCCTTTCCTTGAAATCAAGGCCGACGCATCGCAGCGCGGCATAAAAGGCGCCTCCCCTTTATCGACTCTTCCACCCACCTTCACAAAGAAAAGAGCCATAAACTCGCGCGCGTCTATATATTTAAACCGC